>RCUC01085349.1:0-87218 GCA_003697995.1 Taxidea taxus jeffersonii
ATGGCTAAAATGAACAAGTCAGGAAATGACAGATGCTGGCGAGGATGTGGAGAAAGGGGACCCCTCCTACACTGTTGGTGGGAATGCAAGCTGGTGCATCTGGATGTCTTCTTTGCAGAAATGTCTGTTCATGTCCTCTGCCTGTTTCTTGATTGGATTCTTTGTTCTTTGGGTGTTGAGTTTGGTAAGTTCTTCATAGTTTTTGGATACCAGCCCTTTATCAAATATGTTGTTTGCAAATATCTTCTCCCATTCTGTCAGTTGTCTTTTGGTTTTGTTAACTGTTTTCTTTGCTGTGCAAAAGCTTTTGATCCTGATGAAGTCCCAATAGTTCATTTTTTCCCTTGCTTCCCTTGCCTTTGGCATTGTTCCTAGGAAAAAGTTGCTGTGGCTGGGGTCAAAGAGGTTGCTGCCTGTGTTTTCCTCAAGGATTTTGATGGATTCCTTTCTTACATTGAGGTCCTTCATCCATTTTGAGTCTATTTTCACTTCTTCTTGTAAATTTTTTGTAAATTTTTTTTAAAGATTTTATTTATTTATCAGAGAGAGAGAGCGCGCGAAGGAGCACAGGCAGGCATAGAGGCAGGCAGAGGCAGAGGGAGAAGCAGGCTCCCCGCTGAGCAAGGAGCCTGATTTGGGACTCGATCCCAGGACGCTGGGATCATGACCCGAGCCGAAGGCAGCTGCTTAACCAACTGAGCCACCCAGGCGTCCCCACTTCTTCTTTAATTGTTCATATATCAATGGACACATGGGTTGCTTCCATATCTTGGATATCGTAAACAACACTGAAATAAACATAGGGATGCATATATCTTTTTGAATTAGTGTTTTTTTGGATTATCTGGTAAATACCCAGTGGTGGAATTACTGAATCATAGGTTAATTCTATCTTTAACTTTTTGAGGAACCTCCATATTGTTTTCTATAGTGGCTACACCAGCTTGAATTTCCACCAACAAGGCATGATAGTTCTTTTTTCTCAATATTCTTGCCAGAATTTTTTATTTCTTATCTTTTTATTTTATTTTAAACATTCTGACAAGTGTGAGGTGATAGCTCATTGTGGTTTTGAATTGCATTTCCCTGATGATGAGTGATGTTGAGCATATTTTCATGTGTCTGTTGGACATCTGTATGTCTTCTTTGGAAAAATGTTTGTTCATGTGTTCTGCCCATTTTTAATTGGATTGTTTGCTTTTTCTGGTGCCACATTGTATAAGTTCTTTATATATTTTAGATACTCAACCTTTATTGGATATACCATTTGCAAATATCTTCTCCCATTCAGCGAGTTGTCCTTTTGTTTTGTTCATGGTTTCCTCTACTGTGCAAAAACCTTTTGATCTTTTTGTAGTCCCAGTAGTGTGATTTTGTTTTGTTTCCTTTGCATTAGGAGACAGACATAGAAAAATGTTTCTACAGCTAATATCAAAGATATTACTGCCAATGTTTTCCTCTAGAAATTTTATGGTTTCAGGTCTCATATTTATGTCTTTAATCCATTTTGAGTTTGTTTTTGTGTATGGTATAACAAAGTGGTCCAGCTCCATTATTTTCCATGTAGCTGTGCAGTTTTGTCAACATCATTTGTTGAAGAGACTATCTTTTTCCTATTGGATGTTCTTGTCTCCTTTGTCCTGAATTAATTGACCATATAATTATGGATTTATATCTGAGCTCTCTATTCTTTTACTTTGATCTTTATGTCTATTTTGTATCAGCACCATACTGTTTTGATTACTACAGATTCGTAATATATATTGAAATCTGGAATTGTGATACCTCCATCTTTGTTCTTCTTTCCCAAGATTTCTATGGCTATTCAGGGTCTTTGTGGTTCAATACAAATTTTAAAATTATTTGTTCTAGTTCTGAGAAAAATGGTGCTGGTATTTTGATAGGAATTGCATTGAACTGTAGATTGCTTTAGGTAGTATGAAATTTTTAACAATATCCATTTTCATAATCCATGACCATGTCATATCTGCCCATTTGTGTAATCTTCAACTCTTTCATCATGATTTGTAGTTTTCAAAATGTACTTAATCTTCTTGGTTAAGTTTATTCCTAGGTATCTTATTATTTTTGGTGCAGTCGTAAGTGGGATTGTTTTCTTAATTTCTTTTTCTGCTGCCTCATCTCTATTGTATAGAGAGGCAACAGATTTCTCTATATAGATTTTTTTTCCTGTGACTTTACTGAATTTATCAGTTCTGTTCATTTTTAATAGATTTTTTAAGATTTTATTTATTATTTATATATTTATTTATCAGAGAGCGAGAGAGCACACCCACAAGCAGGCAGAGTGGCAGGCAGAGGTAGAAAGAGAAGCAGCCTCCCTGCTGAGCAAGGAGCCCAATATGGGACTCAGTCTCAGGACCCTGGGATCATGACTGGAGGCTGAAGCCAGTGGCTTAACCAACTAAGCCACCTAGGCGCCCAAGTTCTGGTCATTTTTTAGTGGAATCTTTAGGTTTTCTTTATAGAGTATCATGTTGTCTGCAAATAATGAAAGTTTTACTTCTTCCTTACCAATTTGGTTACCTTTTATTCATTTCTCTTTTCTGATTGCTGTGGGTAGGACTTCTAGTAGTATGTTGAACAAAAGTGGTGAGAGTGAACATCCTTGTTTTGTTCCTGATCTTAGAGTAAAAAGCTTAGTTTTTGTCACTGAGTATGATGTTAGCTGTGGATTTTTCACTTATGTCTTTTATTATGTTGAGGTATGCTCCCTTTAACACACTTTGTTGAAAGTTTTTATTGTGACTAAATGTACTTTGTCAGATGTTTCTTTTTGCATCTATTGAAATGATATGATTTTTATCCTTGCTTTTATTAATGTAATGGTATCACATTGATTTACAAATATTGAACCACCATCACATTCCAGGAATGAATCTGACTTGATCATGGTAAATGATTTTTTTAATAAATTGTTGAATTTGTTTTGTTAATATTTTGTTGAGGTTTTTTGCATCTATATTTATTAGAGATGTTGCCCGTAGTTTTCATTTTTTGTAGTGTCTTCATCTGGTTAGTATCAGCATAATGCTGGCACCATTGAATGAATTTAGAAGCTTTCCTTCCTCCTATTTTTTGAAGACCTTGAGAAAATTAGGTATTAACTTTTTTTGTTAATTTTGGTAGAATTCATCTGTGAGGTCATCTGGTTCTGGAAATTTGGTTTTTTGGGAGTTTTTTGATTATTGATTCTTTTTCTTTGCCAGTCATCTGTCTGTTTTTTTTTCTTTTCTTTAAGTTTTTATTCATTTATTTGACATAGAGAGAAATCACAAGTAGGCAGAGGCAGGCAGAGAGAGAGGGGGAAGCAGGCTCCCTGCTGAGCAGAGAGCCTGATGCGGGGCTCGATCCCAGGACCCTGAGATCATGACCTGAGGTGAAGGCAGTGGCTTAACCCACTGAGCCACCCAGGTGCCCCAGTCTGTTTTTTCTATTCCTGTTTTCGTTTTGGTATTTATATGTTTCCAGGAGTTTATCAATTTCTTCTAGGTTGTCCAGTTTGTTGGCATAGTTTTTCATTGCAATAATCTTAAAATGTTTGTATTTCTATGGTGTCAGTTGTTATTTCGCCTGTTCCATTTGTGTTTTTATTTTGGTTTGTTAGGAAATTTTTTTATTATACACTCTATTTCATTGCTAATAATCAATCTGTTCAAATTTTCTATTTCTTCCCATTTAGTTTTGGGAGGTTATATGTTTCTAGAAATTTATCCATTCCTCCTAGGTTGTTCAATTTATTAGCATATAATTTTTCATAATATTTTCATATAATCCTTTGTATTTCTGTGGTGTTGTTATTTATCCTTTTTCATTTCTGATTTTATTTGAGTCCTCTCTTTTTTAATAAGTCTGAGTAAGGTTTATCAATTTTGTTTATCTTTTTAGAGAACTAGTTCCTTGTTTCATTGATCTATTCTATTTTTTTTTTTTTTTTTAGTCTCTATTTCATTTATCTGTGTTCTAATCTTTAGTATTTACATCCTTCTACTGGCTTTGGTCTTTGTTCTTTTTCTAGTTCCTTTAAGTGTAAGGTCAGGTATTTTATTTGAAAATATTCTTGCTTCTTGAGTTAGGCTTGTATTGTTATAATCTTCCTGCTTAGAACAGCTTTTGTTGCATCCAAAAGATTTTGGACCATTGTGTTTTCATTTTCACTTGTCTCCAGGTTTTTTAAAAATTTTCTCTTTGATTTCTTAGTTGAATCATTCATTTTTAGTAGCATGTTATTTCCCTTCCATATATTTGTGTTCTTTCCAGGATTTTTCTTATGGTTGATTTTTAGTTTTACAGCATTGTAGTTAAAAAGACATATGATATGATTTCAAGCTTTTTTTTTTTTTAATTTATTGACTTGTTTTCTGGCCTAACACATGATCTATTGGAAACTCTTCCATGTGTACTTCAAAAAATATGAAATCCACTGTTTTTGGATGGAATGTTCTGAGTAATCTGTTAGGTCCATCTGATCTGTCATTCAAAGCCACCATTTCCTTGTTTTTGTTTTTGTTTTTAATTTCTTTGTCTGGATTATCTATCCATTGATACAAGTGGGATATTAAACACACCTACTATTATTGCATTACTGTTGATTTCTTCCTTTATGTTTGTTAATACTTTATGTATTTGGGTGCTCCCATATTAGATGCATAAATATTTAAAAGTTTTATATCTTCTCATTGAATTGTTCCTTTTATGATTATTTAGTGCCCTTGTTTGTCTCTTGGTACAGTCTGTTTTAAAGTCTATTTTGTCCAATATATGTATTGTTACCCCCGCTTTCTTTTCACATTCATTTACATGATAAATGCTTTTCCATCCCTTCATTTTTAATCTGCTTGTGTCTTCAGGACTGAAATGAGTCTATTATAGGCAGCATGGAGTTTTTTTTTTTTTTTTTAATCCACTGTCACCTGTGTCTTTTGATTGGAACATGTAATCCATTTACATTCAAAGTAATTATTATTAGGCATATATTTATTTTCATGTTATTATTTATTTTACAATTTTTTTCTTGTGCTTCTCTGTTACTTTCTTCTCTTATTATCTTCCGTTGTGGTTTGATGGCTTTCTTTAGTGATATGCTTGGATTCCTTTCCCTTTATCTTTTTATATATCTATTACAAATTTTTTATTTGTGGTTACCAATAGGTTTGTATATACTATTCTATTCATAAAACAGTCTATATTACACTTATGGTTACTTAAGTTTGAACCCATTTTATAAGCACTAAATTTTTACCTCCCACACATTTAATATATATAATATTTTATATTATTTTGAGTGTCCTTTGGTTTTTATAGATACAATTGATTTTACTGCTTTTGTGTTTTAACCTCTGTACTGGTTTTATAAGATATTGATCTACTACTTTTATTACATTTGTATATACCTGTAACATATGTTATTTTTCTATTTTTTTTCTCTTAATTATAGCCTTTCCTTTCCACTCAAAGAACTCCCCTTAACATTTCTTATTGGAAATGAATTCCTTTAAATGTTGTTTATCTAGGAAAATCTATATCTCTTTCTATTCTGAAGGGTAGCTTTGCTGGATAGAATATTATTGGTTGCAGTTTTCTTTTTTTTTCTCCTGGCATTTGAATATATCATGCCACTTGCATCTGACCTGTAATGTTTCTGCTGAGAAATCAGAGAATAGCCTTATGGGGTTTCTATTGTGTATAACTGCTTTCTATTACTACTTTTAAAATTCCCTTATGTGTAACTGCATTCTTGTGCTGTTTTTTTGTGATCATTTTTGCCATTTCAATTTTATGTGCCTTGGTGTGGACCTCCTTGTGTTGATTTTGTTGGGGGATCCATGTGCCCTCTGGATCTGGATCTCTGTTTCCTTCCCCAGATTTGGGATATTTTTTCAGCTATTATTTAGAATATTATTTTTTCTCAAGTGTGCATGAAATATTTTTTTAGGATAGACTATATGTAAGGCCACAAAACAAGTTTTAGCAAATTCAAGAAGATGGAAATCATAGCAAGTACCTTCTCTGACCACAATAGCATGAAAGTAGAGATCAATAAGAAGAGGGCAAATGGAAAACTCATGAATACATATAAATAAAATAATATTATCCTGAACAACTAAATGGATTAAGTAAGAAAGCAAAAGGAAAAAAAATTAAAAATGATACATACAAAATGGAAACAGCATGCCATAACTTATGTGATGCAACAAAAGCAAAGGGACTAAGAAAACCATTAAAAAAATGAAAAGACAACCTATATAATGGGAAAACATACTTGCAAACAATATATTTGATAAGAAGTTACAATCCAAAACATAAGTTACTCATACAACTCAATAGCAAAATTAATGAGTAAATAAACAAATAATCCAATTAAAAAGTGAGCAAAGGAGGTGAATAGACATTTCTCCTAAGGAGATAAATGAAAGGCTAACAGGTACATGAAAAATGCTAACAGATACATGAAAAAAAATGCTCAACATCACTAATCATTAGGGAAATGAAAATTATAACCACAATGAAATATCACTTCATGTATGTTAAAATGTCCATCACCAAAAAAAAAAAAAAAAAAAAAAAATGTAACAAATGCTGGCATGGATGTGGAAAAAAGGGAACTCTTGTACACTGTTGGTGGGATTGTAAATTGGTACAGTCATTAAGAAAAACAGTATGGAGGATCCTCAAAAACTTAAAAATAGAACTACCATATAATCCAGCAAGTCCATATCTGAGAATATATCCAAAGATAACAAAAACACTAACTTGAAAAAATATCCACACCCCCCTGTTCATAAGCATCATTCTTTACAATAGCCAAGACATCCTAAGTGTCCACTGATAGGTAAATGGATAAAGAAGTTGTATATATATGTGTGTGTGTGTGTGTGTGTATTCCAGTCATAAAAAAATGAGGAAGTCCTACCGTTTGTGACAACATAGATGGACCTTGAATGAATTATGCTAAATAAGTCAAAGAAAGAAAAATACTGTATGACCTCACTTATATGTTGATGTTAAACAAAACAAAACAAAACAAAACAAAAAGTCCCAAAGTATGGAAAAATAAATCAGACTTGTGGTTACCAGAAGTGGAGGGGTGAGGGTGGGGATTAGAGGAAGGTGGTCAAGTTGTATAAGCTTTCAGTTATAAGGTAAAAAAGTACTAAGGATTTAATGGACAACATGATAACTATAGCTAATGTTACTGTATTATATATAAGGAAATTGTTAAAAGAATACATTATAAGAGTTCTTATCACAAGGAGTATTTTTCCCTTTAGTCTTTTCCTCTTTTCTTTTTATTTTATCTATATGAGAAGATGGGCATTACCTAAACCTGTCGTGGTAATCCTTCCAAAATATGTGTAAATCAAACCATCCTGCTGTACAACTTAAACTTACACAGTAATGTATGCCAGGTTTTGTTCTTCAATAATATTGAAAGAAAACAAATAAAATGTGAAAATAATGGGCACAGTACCTATATCAGAATGTATTCTTCTCTGCAGTCAAAAAGCACTGAAATTGTTTGAAAATAAATAAGTTAATTCCCATTGACTTCACATTCATTGGTGGTAGTCACTGAAGAGTGGTGCACATTGATACAAACCAGGTCTATAAACAAATTGATCTTCATTTTTTTTTAAATTTAATGTAAGTAGTTAGCTGTAGGAAGTGGTTACAGTATACTTATCAACCACTTTAACAATGGCATATATTCCTAACATATTAATCTTTACCCTAATTTATCAACTCTAATGTTTAATCAAATTTCAATCACTTATCTCTTCTGCCCAAGAATCTCTCAAGTAATCATCCTGCTTACTACCTCTAAGATCAGCTTTTTCTCCCAATCTCAGACTCACACCAATTACTATAAAATAGGAACACGAGGACTCCCCATACTGGAATGAGCCACCATTGTGTTTGAAGGTTGTAGAATCTGGACCCAATCCTTGTTCTGCCACTTTTGAGTATCTGACTTGACATAATCTCTCTGTCTTTTTATAAGGGCTTAGAATAGAAATAAGATTTATGGGGGAGGGGGCAAGATGGCAGCAGAGTAGGGGACCTCATTTTATCTGGTCCCTCGAATTTAGATGGATAGCAATCAAACCATTCTGAATACGCATGAATTCAACTTGAGATATAAGATTTATCTGAATCTCCGTGAGCAGAAAAATGACTAGTTTTTGCAAGATAAGAGGTGTGTGGAAACTTGAATCTTCAGGGAAAATATTGGAAAATAAATGGAGCGAACCTCCATAAGCTGGCCACTGGAAAGTGATATAAGACTGGAGCAAAAAATCGGGACCCTTGGAATTCTGCTCTAGTGAGAGACACCCCTTAATGAAAAGGGCACAGGGGATAAATAGGGCAGAATTCTAGGTGGATCATTGTGGTCTCAGGATTCCAAAAGACTCAGAAAGAACAGAGGAGCCTGAACTAACAGAGTGCTCAAGCAGTGGAATGGGGAGACTGGTTATGGTCAGTGAGCCCAGAGGGGACTCTCAGCTCCAGGCAACATAAATCATGAGCCAAGCCAGTAGGAAGACTGCCCTCTGCCTGACCACCCTGAAAAGGACTAGAAGGTTCAGGCTGTTTAACATCATAGGGGAGATATAAAACAGCTTCTTCTCACGACAGGGACAGCTATCAAGGCAATGTGGCCTACAAAAGGACACTGGGGCAGCACTCAGTGTGACCTGTGAGCTGCAGAAGAGGGTGCATGTGCAAGCCCACAGCCACTAGCAGTTGCAGAACCACAAAGCACAGAGACGTTTGTGGGTCCCCATTACTCACCTGGGAAAAGCACAGCTGGTGGGAGCCTTGGGATTCAGTGGTTTGGCACACAGAGAGCCTATGCCCACGACTGGGTAACAGCTCTCAGGGTGTTGTCACCCTTGAAGGGACACCAAGGCAGTACCCAGCATGACCTGTAAGCTGTTCAAGAAGGTGCAAGTGCAACCCCATGGCTGCTAGCAACTGCAAAGTCACAAAGTGCAGAGACACTCATGGGTCTCTGTAGCATCCCCAGGAGAGGTGCAGTGTGCACAAATTGTGTGAATCTGTGGAGTTTGGTGCATGCAGAGGTGGAGACAGTTTGAACTGGAGGAATTATTGAGGGGGGAACTGCGACACTGTGGCTCTGGGCCAGAGATTACTGCAAGGCCATATCTGCTCTGATCATCTAAAGAGAAGCAGAAAGACACCAGGGAATAATCTGGAAGAAATGGATGCATTCCATTCCATTCGTATTATAAAATACCAAGACTGAAAGAGGAAGAAATAGACAATCTGAACAGACCAATAACCAGCAAGGAAATTGAGGCAGTAATCAAAAACCTCCCAAAAAATAAAAGTCCAGGGCCAGATGGCTTCCCAGGAGAATTCTACCAAATACTTAAAAAGAAACCATACCTATATTATTGAAGATGTTTCAAAAAATATAAATGGAAGGAAAACTTCCAAACTCATTCTATGAGGTGGCATTACCCTGATCCCAAAACCAAAGAACCCATCAAAAAGGAGAATTACAGACCAATATCCGTGATTAACATGGATGCCAAAATACTTAACAAGATCCTAGCCAATAGACTCCAAACAACAATTTAAAAAGATTATCCATCACAACCAGGTGGGATTTATTCCTGGAATGCAAGGGTGGTTCAACATTCACAAATCAAACAATGTGATACATCACATTAACAAAAGAAGATACAAGAACCATATGATCCTCTTAATTGATGCAGAAAAAGCATTGGACAAAATACAATATCCTTTCCTGATTAAAACCCTTCAAGTGTAGGAATAGAGGGAATCATAACAGACAGCTCTAAAAAGCCCAAGCGAAAGTCATTCTCAATGGGGGAAAACTGAGGGCTTTTCCTTTAAGGTCAGGAACACAACAGAGATGCCCATTCTCACCACTTTTGTTCAGCGTAGTACTAGAAGTCCTAGCCTCAGCAATCAGACAACAACAACAACAAAAAGGCATTCAAATTGGTAAAGAAAAAGCCAAACTCTCTCTCTTCACAGATAACATGATACTTTATGTGGAAAACCTAAAAGATTCCATCCCCAAATTACTAGAACTTATACAGCAAGTCAGCAACGTGGCAAGATAAAAAATCAATGCACAGAAATCAGTTACATTTTTATACACTACCAATGTGATTGAGACAAGATAAATTAAGGAATTGATTCTATTTACAATAGCATCAAAAACCATAAGATATTTAGGAATAAACCTAACCAAAGAGGTAAAGGGTTCATACTCTAGAAACTACAGAACACATATGAAAGTAATTGAAGAAAACACAAAAAGATGGAACAACATCCCACACTCATGGATTAGAAGAATAAATTTGAAAATGTCTGTGCTACCCAGAGCAATCTACACATTCAATGCAATCCCTTCAAAATAGCATTGACATTTTTCACAGAGCTGGAACAAATCCTAAAAATTTGTATGTAACCATAAAAGATCCTAAATCACCAGAGAAATGTTGAAAAAGAAAACCAAAGCTGGGGGCATCACAATGCCTGACTTAAACTCTATCCCAAAGCTGTGACCATCAGGACAGCATGGTATTAGCACAAAAACAAACACGTAGATCAATGGAACAGAATAGAGACCCCAGAAATGAACCCTCAACTCTATGGTCGACTAATCTTCAACAAATCAGGGAAGATTATCCAATGAAAAAAAAAGTCTTTTCAATAAATGGTGCTGGGAAAATTGGACAGCCACATGCACAAGACTGAAACTGGACCATTCTCTTACCCTATACACAAAGATAAACTCAAAATGGATGAAAGACCTCAATGTGAGATAGAAATCCATCAAAATTCTAGAGGAGAACACTGGCAGGAACCTCTTTGACCTTGGCCACAGCAACTTCTTGCTAGACATGTCTCCAAAGGCAAGGGAAACAAAAGAAAAATGAACTTTTGGGACTTAATTGAGATAAAAAGCTCTTGCACAGCAAAGGAAACAGTCAACAAAACTAAGAGGCAAATCATGGAATGGGAGAAGATACCAGCAAATGACGCTATAGATAAAAGAGCTGGTATCCAAGATTTATAATGACCTTCTCAAACTTAACACCCAAAAAACAAATAATCAAGTCAATAAATGGGCAGAAGACATGAACAAAAACTTCTCCAAAGAAGACATACAAATGGGTAACAGCCACATGAAAAAATGTTCAACATCACTAGCTATCAGGGAAATACAAATCAAAACCACAATGAGCTACAACCTTACACCAGTTAGAAAGACAAAAATTAACAATACAGGAAACAACAAATTTTAGCAAGAATGTGGATAAAAGGCAATCCTCTTACACTCTTACACTGTTGGTGGGAATGCAAGCTGGTACAGCCACTCTGGAAAACAGTATGTAGTTTCCTCAAAATATTAAAAATAGAGCTACCCTATGACCTGACAGTTGCACTACTAGGTATTTACCCCAAAGATACAGATGTAATGAAAAGAAGGGGCACCTGTACCCCAATGTTCATAGCAGCAATGTTCACAATAGCCAAACTGTGGAAGGAGCCAAAGAGGTCCTTCAACAGATGAATGGATAAAGGACATGTGGTTCATATATAAAATGGAATATTACTCAGCCATCAGAAAGGATGAATACCCACCATTTACATCAACATGGATGGTACTGGAGGGGATTATCCTAAGTGAAATAAGTCAAGCAGTGAAAGACAATCATCTCATGGTTTTCTTCATATGTGGAACATAAGGACTAGTATGGAGGACCACAAGGGAAGGGATGGAAAACTGTATGGGAAGAAATCAGAGAGGGAGACTATGAGAGAGTCTGGATTCCAGGAACCAAACTGAGGGTTACAGCAGGGAGGGAGGTGGAGCAATGGGGAAACCAGGTGATGGGTATTAAGGAGGGTGGTGAAGAACACTGTGTTATAGCCAACTAATGGATCTTTGAACACTACATAAAAAATACAATATACTATATGTTGGCTAATTGAACAAAACAAAAAAAAGGAGTAAATTTTAAAATAAATATTTTTTAGATTAAAATAAGATTAAAACTCTCTAGGGTTTCTCTTAGCTCTCCAGTTAAGACTTTTGAAATTATAATAGAGTCACCATGATGAAAAAGAAAGATCAGACTCAGAAATCACCTTTTTCTTTCTTTATTAACATATAATGTATTATTTACATCAGGGGTACAATCTGTGATTCATCAGTCATACACAATTCACAGCACTCACCACAGCATGTATCCTCCCCAGTGTCCATCACCCAGCCACCTCATCCCTCCCACTCCTTCCCCCCCCCAGCAACCTCAGTTTGTTTCTTGAGATTAAGAGTCTCTTATGCTTTGTCTGCCTCTCTGGTTTCATCTTGTTTCATTTTTCCCTCCTTTCCTCTATGATACTCTGTCTTTCTCAAATTCATCATATCAGTGAGATCATAAGATAATTGTCTTTCTCTGATTGACTTATTTTGCTTAACATAATACCCTCTAGTTCCATCCACATTGTTGCAAATGGCAAGAAGAAATCACCTTTTAAAATATAAATCTGATCATGTCCCCTGAAAATACATTCATCTGCCTTATTCTTCATATCCAATCCACCCCTGACTTGCCAGTTTTACTTCCTAAATATTTTCCAAATATGTGCACTTCTTTCCTCTAGCCTGGTTCAAACCAACATCATTTTCCATCTTGACAAATATTACTCTTTCCTCAGTACTTCCTTAGTACATGTACATGTATCTACCTGCATCCCATATTATTTTATCCCATATTATTTTAATAGTACAGCCAGGATAGTATTTTCAGAATGAAAATGTAATCATGCTGTCTCAACTGACCCATGCTTGTAACTCTCCACTGATTTTCTAGTGCCATTAGGATGCAAACTAATTCATTAATGTAGCCAGTCTAAGCCCTTTAATGGGCCACCATGGAAATACTTCTCCATTCTAGGATTTCTTATTATTCTACTTACTCCACTATCTTTTATTCTGGGACTACTTTTTTTTTTCCCCCATCAACACACCCACTGCTCCCTTGCCACCACTATGCTCTAACCACACCAATCTTAGTTGGATCTTTCATACTTACTATTCTTCTCCCTAACTTAGTGTCTTTGCACATACTATTCTATCTCCATGAAATGTCTGTATTTTTTCTCATATCCAATTAATATTAACACAACTTATCAATTAATTTTAAGCATCACTTGATCAGGGAAACCTTCCTTAATCACCTAGAATAAGCCAATCTACATATTAAAGAATCTCTTTGACCATATGTCCCTCCTTTATAACACTCATCATATTTGTAATTTCACATCTATTTCTTATAATATTTGATAAATGTGTCTTCCATATTAACCAATGAACTTGAAGAGGACAGGTCACTACAACAACCCTGGAATCTAACATAGTTCCTGCCACATAATAGGCTTTTAAGGCAGATTGCCTGGATTACAGTCCTAGCTAGTACCTATTTTTCTATGTGTTTTTTGATCTTTCAAGGAGTATAATCTCTCTATGCTTCAACCTTCTCACCTTTAAGATAAAAATCACAATCTCTTTACAGTTATTTCTAATAGCCAAATAAGATATAATCATTGACAAGACACAATTATTTATTTTTTAAAAGATTTTATTTATTTATTTGACAGAGATCACAAGTAGGCAGAGAGGCAGGCAGACAGAGAGGAGGAAGCAGGCTCCCCTGCTGAGCAGAGAGCCTGATGCGGGGCTCAATCCCAGGACCCCGGGATCATGACCTGAGCTGAAGGCAGAGGCTTTAACCCACTGAGCCACCCAGGCACCCCCACAATTATTTTTGAAATTTTGATGTATAGTTCGTATCTGTGAAGTGAAGAATAAAATTAATAAAACTAGTACTATTGCATGGGTGTAGTGCATAAACAACTAGCACTGGGTGTGGTGCATAAACAATGAATTATGGATCACTGAAAAAAAACTAAAATTAAATTAAAAGAAACCCTAGTACTATTACAAATTGGATATAGATTGGAGTAACACTGTATGTGTTATGGCTGCAGTAACACCTCCAGAAAGGTGTAGATGGCAGACATATGAATAACTTCCTATCTCAGGTTAAATCCACTATTTCTCAAGCATTTTTGGCTATATTTTCTAATGGATAGAAATTGATGTCTATCCATGACCCTAAAATCCTTTTCCTATAGTCCATATATCTCTACCCACAGCCTCATTCCTCTTGTGCAAGTGACATAATTGTCATGTTCTAGTAGGAACTTTCAGTGTTGATGAATTGGTTCTGAAAATGGGTAATTTCATAGATGGGATCCACATCAAAAATAGTCTCTGCTCAGCTCATACTCTTATGGGAGATAGTTAAGATGTACCTGGACCATATTGTCAGAGAACTAGAGTGAGAGGAAGAGAGAAGAAATTTCATGTTTAAAACTTGCCACATTTTCCTTTTACAAAAGATTTACCTTGTACCACAAAAAGATATTGACTGTAACTAAGATTTATACCAAGAAGCTATTATGTCACGAAAAAAAGGATAACTAAGGCAGTAGCTACATATGTCTTGCTGACTACTGGATTCTGGTGTCTAACACAAGACCTAGCATGAAATAGGACCTCAGTAAATATTTGTTGTAAGAATAAATTATGTGAATGAAAAAAATTAAATTAATAAATAGAGCAACATTGGCAAATGTAACTGGAAGCACTGAACAAACACATTACTTGTCATTGAAGACCACTCACTCCATCTCAGAGGGTTAGTTCTTGCTTTAGTGTCCACTTAATCCTTTACAATTTGCTCAAGGCATAAAGATACTTCAACATTATCTCAAGATCTTCTTGTATGAGAACAAAAGGTCCCTTCAGTAATAAATGTAGCTAAGACCAATGAATGTCAGTGAAATTAGTACCAAATTTTAACCTACAAATTCCACTTCAAAATATTTGCACTTGCTTCTTTGGTCCCAAGAGTGCCATACCACTCACAAGTGAGTCACACCTACTAAACATTTCTTGACTGTTTTGATGACGTAGCACCTGACAACTGAAGCAGAATATAAATCTGGAAGATTCTCATATGACAGGACATTTAACTTATTTTTATCAGTACAGAGGAGAAATAAATTGAAAAAATATTCCCATGATAAGTGCCATTGGAGAAAGGGCCAGCATTTTTACTTTACCCTCATGGGGATGGGTAGTAATTAAAATCATTATTGCTCAGTGCTTTTTACATTAAACAAAAAATAAAGATCTAAAGTATTTTTAAGAGTATTCTCATCAAATAGTACATATACACACATCTGATTTACATGTGTTTATATTTACATGATATATGTGTATATATCATGATATATGTGTATATACCATGTAAATATATCATATATGTATGTACACTACAAATATATTACATATCATGTAAATATAATGTGTATATATACATATATACACACATATATATATCATGTAAATATATGATTAGGGCTAGTTTTTCCACATGGAAGGAAATGGAAGAAAAGATCATTTTAACTAAACAATAATCACAGTTAGTTAATGTGCTTGTTTGATGTTTTGTTTTCGTTGAGTTTGGTTTAAAATTCTTGACTAGCCTCTACTTGAAAAAACAAACTGGTTAAATATGCAGTTTTGTTCCTCACATGAAGAGATTAAAATCTGAAAATCTAACCCTCATGCACTTTGAAATTAAAATAATGGAAAGGGGGGACGCCTGGGTGGCTCAGTGGGTTAAGCCGCTGCCTTCGGCTCGGGTCATGATCCCAGCGTCCTGGGATCGAGTCCCACATCGGGCTCTCTGCTCGTCAGGGAACCTGCTTCTCCCCTCCCCTCTCTGCCTGCCTCTCTGCCTGCTTGTGTGATCTCTGTCTATCAAATAAGTAAATAAAATCTTTAAAAAAATAATAATAATAATAATGGAAAGGGGAGAAAAGTTTGTCGAACAGGAGGATGGACAAACACAACTACACTGTTTGTCTGAGGTCTGAGCCTCAAACAGTTTCTGCTTGGAGAGTCAAAGAGCTGTTGAAAAAAGAAAAAGAAAGAGAATCCATGCTCCTTTTTCATACTACACCATGAAGAGCAGCATTCAGCTCTGTTTTTTGTTTTGTTTTGTTTTTAATGTTTATTTATTTATTTGTCAGAGAGAGAGAAATATCATAAGCAGGCAGAGAGGCAGACAGAGGCAGAGAGATAAGCAGGCTCCCCACTGAGAAAGGAGCTGGACGTAGGACTGGATCCGAGGACCCTGGGATCATGACCTGA
Source organism: Taxidea taxus jeffersonii (assembly GCA_003697995.1). Taxonomy (NCBI): domain Eukaryota; kingdom Metazoa; phylum Chordata; class Mammalia; order Carnivora; family Mustelidae; genus Taxidea; species Taxidea taxus. Next base: position 16,319 of record RCUC01085349.1, read on the forward strand.
GCCTAAGGCAGCCGCTTAACTGACTGAGCCTCCCAGGCATCCCTCAGCTCTGTTTTTAATGCCAAGCTGTCAAACATAAAAAAGAAGCATTATTTTAGAGTCCTTGAAATGACTTATATAAAGCCTTTTAGAAGATTAAGATGCTGGTGATACTATGCAAATATCTCTCTGGAAATAGAAATTCTTAAAAAATAAATGTTTACGGTGCCTGGGTGGCTCAGTGGGTTAAGCCTCTGCCTTCGGCTCAGGTCATGATCTGTTCATCTTTTATCCTAGACTGTATGAATGATATAGATACATCTTTACAATGGAATCATTCTGCTTTTTTTTCTTTATTGATAGCATTCATACATTTTTGTCCTCCCCTTATTGTCTCCTTCAGCCCACTAAACACAAACTGAAGGATCTATGTCTTTATTGTGTATATTATATATCTATCAACTGATCTATTCTAATATAAACATAACGTGTTTATCATATATGTATATGTATATATATTATACATAAACATGATATAATACCCTATATGACACTGGCAATATGGTGTACTATATGTGAAAAGAAACGCCTCCTGGTACAGAAAACTGAACTCACCTAGCATGTTAAACATATAGTCTATAAAATATGTTGCTGGAAGTAAAGTGAACTAAATGAACAGAAAAATACCTCCACATACAGAATACCTTAAAATGTTAGATAAAACAGCTTTAGTTATCTCTTTTAAAACTTTTGTGATAAAATAAGAGAATCAGTGGAAGAGCTAGAAATGACAAAAAATGTAATAACAGAGGACCACAGGAATAGGCCCCTGGCAATCATGTTTGCACTATGTGCCACTACCCTCCCTGCACTGATTTAGAACTCCTTGGCAAGAAGCAGACATCAAATTTTCAAATTTGATCCTAATCAAATTTTCTCCTGGAGATTTAAAACTAAGATTCAAAAATTATAAGTCAATCTTTTCATATGGTTCTAAATTTGAGAGTTTTAGGGCAACAATATTTTGTAACATGGGTATAGAAACAAAGCCTTCTATAAGAGAAAGTGTCTGTGTAGAGAAAGAGAATGAAGCAATAGACCATATTCCTTACATTTATGGCAGATTTTCTATTTACAGATTCTAGTCCCTTTTTGAGGTCCAGATGCTTTTCTACCTGAATTATTCTGCTAGGGCTGTTATAATGAAGTATCACGGACTGTGTGGCTTAAACAACAGAATTTTTATTTTTTTTCTTAATTTGTGTATAGTTGACACACAATGTTACATTAGTTTCAGTTATCTATCATAGTGATTTTAATTTGTGCATATGTTATTTTATGATCATCACAAGTATAGCTACAATCTGTCACCACACAATGTTATTACAATATAATTAGCTACATTCCCTATGCTGTACCTTTTATTCCCATGATTTATTTATTCCACAGCTGGAAGCCTGGATCTCCCATTCTCCTTCACCCATTTTGTCCATGCCCCCATCCCTTCCCTCTGGCAACCATTGTTTTTTTTCTCTGTATTTATAAGTCTAATTCTGCTTTTGTTTGTTTATTCTTTTGTTTTGTGTTTTAGATTCCATATATGAACAAAATCATGTGGTATTTGTCTTTTTCAGTCTTATTTCATTCAGCATAATACATGTTATTGCAAATAGCAAGACTATATCTTTTTTATGGTTGGATAATATTTCATTGTATGTGTAAATCTCTGTATATATAAATATACATATATGTGTGTGTGTGTGTGTGTGTATATAATTTCAATCTTATACCACTATACCTTTAAAATCTCTTTATTTTAATCTTAGTCCATGCTGACCACACCTAACAAACCCTGAAGGTGGTCCTCCATTACAAAGGCCCTGCTCACCTTAAGTTGTTTCTCATTTATAGTAGCACTGTTAGCCTTTAAGAGTTGCTTTAAAACCTTAATATATTGTCTCTGTTTTAGAGAGACGTTGTCCCATATCTGGAGTTCTTAGAGAACTTTTATTTCTGTAAAAATACCAAAAATACCAAAGCCTAAATTTCTCCAAACTTGGCTATGAGTCGATGTCAACTTACTGCACACAGATTTTTTGTTTCCGGGTGTGTGTGTGGGGGGGGGTCGTCCATAAGGTGTCTGTTGCAAAATGGTCATATCAGGGTCACTAACTGCCAGGAATGGCTGGCAATCCCTGTACCAAAGGATGAAAATATTATTTCACACTTTGCTGTGAAAGAGAGGAGAAAGCAAGGGGGTCAATGCTCAGAGATGAAGACCCTTTGCTCTTCTTTGTTCCTGCTTTTATTGGTCCTTCAGGACAATCACAAATCCTTATCTTGCTTTCTCAAGCATGTGATATGTGACAAGAGGACTCACTGAAACTAGGAGGATCTGTTTATGAGAAAGATACGATATGCTAATTTGAGTGTTCTATGAGTTCTGTTAAACATAGCCTAGGGGACAATGTATACATCTCAATGTATACATCACAGAATGGCTGTTGGGCTAAGAAAGGTTCAGGGAAGGCAACACCCTGTGGCATTCCAATGGCAGTGTGGTCATGCAAGCCTCTGCATTCCAAAGGTCTATGCCCTTCTCCAAAACCTTCCATCACCCCCAGCGGCCTCTGTGTTACTTTTTGCCAAGCCAGGTATTATGGCTGACTTCAAGCTCTACATTAACCCCAACAATATATCACATCTTCCCTATTCATTTTTCTATTGATCACTTATGTTGCTTTCATATCTTGGCTATTGTAAATAACATTGCAATAAACAATAAAGTGTTTATCTTTTCAAATTAGTGTTTTAATGTTTTCATTTACTTTGGACAAATACCCCATAGTAGAATTATTGGATCGTGTGGTATTTTCATTTTTAATTTTTTGAGGAAACATAATACTGTTGCCCACAGTGGCTGTACCACTTCCCAATTCCATCAACAGTATATAAGAGTTCCTTTATTTCCACATCCTCTCTAACACTTGTTATTTCTTTTTTGTTTGTTTGTTCTAATTTTAGCTATTCTGACAGGTGTAAGATGATCTCTCATTGTGGCTTTGATTTGCATTTTCCTGATAGCTAATGATGTTGAACATCATTTTATGTGTATGTTGGCCACCTGTTTGTCTTCTTTGGAAAATTTTAAAAAAGCAGAAACTTATTTTCTCACAGTTCTGGAGGCTATGTCCAAGATCAAGGTGTTAACTGATTGGTTTCTTCTGAGGCCTCTCTCTGGCTTATAAATAGCCATTTTTTCCTTGTGTCTTCAAATGGTCTCCCCTTTTTGCATGTTGGTATCTTAATTTCATGTCAGTGTCCTAATTTACTCTTCTTATAAGGACACCAGTCATATTAGTTTAGGGTTCACTTAAACTTAATTACCTCTTTAAAATCTCTATCTCCAAATGTAGTCACATTCAGTGTGCTGTATGGTAGAACTTCAATATATGGATTTGTGAGGAACACAACCTGGCTCCTACCATCACCCTTGGTTTCCACTAGACAAATATATTTCTATTTTTGCATATCTCATATAAAGCTAAGCCACTATGTGGTTCAATTTCAGTCCCATGTTTCATGTAAAGAAATGCAAAATCAACATTCAACAAATAACTGAAAACTATTAAAATACTAACTGAAGTATTGGGAAATACCACAAAAATTTTTCAAAGTATACACACCATAATTATTTTTAATCTTCCTCATCCATTTATCTCTTCAAAATCCCCATTATAACATGTAGCTAACCTGAACATCTTTCCCTTCTATCTTGTTTCTTCTTGATACTCTAAGTCATATCCAACCCATGTTAACTCTTGTCCTTTTCTCCCCTATCGTCTCCCATTTTTGATCTATTATTTTCTTGTTTTACAATTACTTTTATGTTTTCCAGTAGAAATTATAAAGCTAGTCTTGAATTTTTTTTCATTTCCACTCATCATTAACTACACAAATTTGCCTCAATTGTAATTATAGCAAAAGCCTATTAACCTATCCCATTATTTTCTATTACCACAACTGGAAAAAAAAAAAAAACACTATTCTGTAACGTAAGGAAAATATTTGTTTTACTCTATTCCCTCCCTAATCGCCATTTATTTATTTATTTATTTGTCCTTTCTTCCCTATACATCTTCTAATTGATGTTATTGACGTTAAGCCTACCTGTATTTCTCAAATTCTAAGGAAAAGATTTTATATAAAACTTACTTCTCAAAGGTTGAAATGGTTTTATGGCAACGTAGAAGTATGACCACAGCTACCTCCAGAGGAGCAAACCAAGATTTCTCTTGCTCCAATATCAGACTAGTTCTGTGACAACTGTGTACATATTATTTACAGTTAAATCTGCCCTATCTGTAAATAATATGTGGAGTAGCCAGAAAACCAGATGATACTTGGTGACAGGTGTTTATAACATGCTCTGTCTTCCCACCCAACAACAACAAAAAAATCTTTCTTCCACTAATACCAATACAATTTCTAGAATTTCAAGTGTCTGTCTCTCATTGGCTTTAGTAACTGAAAGACCCAGATCAAATGTAAATGTATGTCCTGAGGATGAAAACAAATTAATCCACTAAGCACTGATAATGTCCTTACCATGACTATGACAGTGAACACCTAAGTCTTAATGGGTAGATTGGGTTGGGGCAAGCAATATTTTAGAGTTTGGGAGGCTACCCAGGATAGTCAAGGTAACCAAAAGATGGAATAAAGGCAGGGAATGCATGGGAAAGGTAATAGGAAAAACCAATGACAGAAAGGTGTTGAACACAAATGTTGCACACATATATGCAATTCTCTTCCACTGCAGCTGGAAAAGAAACATTACTGTAAAAGTATGAGTCTTTTTCATGGAGTAAAAGTTATATGCCCTGCCCTTTATCTCAAATGCAAAGAGAATAGCTCATAAATAAAACTTTTAAATTCTTATCCAATGTGACTAAACCACTTAAATCTATATCCTCTCACTTCTACTCCATGTCTTTTACATGTCACCTACTAACTATACTATTAATCAAATAGAGATATCTGAAGCTATAGCATTTAGCCTGTATTTGGCACATTATGCTTAGGAATAATGCAAATTTGTATTTTCTTGTGTGTTTAAATTCATCCATTTAGAAAACTCATTTGCATCATCCAATTCCTTTTTAATTTGTGTCTCAGGATGTCTGTCTGCTTGGCTATAAGTTGACTCTCTTGACATTTTTCTCTGACTTTGTATATTGCTTTTTAGAACTCAAAATTTTGTTTGTTCCTCTCCAAGGAGATTTCTTGAATTTGTATATATGAGAAACACTGCACTATACTGGACTGGAAAAACAGAGTCTTGGGGCATCTTTACAGATATGTTGCAACCAGTTAGCACGACTTACTTATTTTCTGCATATTTTCATTCTCTGTGATGTCTTTCATTTAAGGAGCTCAGAGAGTTTTTCAAAATATAACCCTTACAGCAACCTGGAAGTAAGAAGAGAAGACAATCGATAGAAAGAAAATCCATCTGTACAGTAACCAAATTAAAAAAAAATTCCTTTGCACAATATAGTAGAGAAATATCAGTCTTAGAAATATTCAGCTTAAAGGAACAAGCCTCAAAAACGCAACCTGGGAGCATTGTCTCCCACCAGAATCAGGAATAAGGATAGGCACTCAGAAGTTATAAATAAATTACTTTGTATTTCTCTCTCACCTAAAATCTCTGGACAAAAGAGCTATAGAAGATAGCTTCTCAGAGATGATAAGATTTTAAATGTTCATATGTGATAGTCAGTGGCAAATTTTGCCTGGACAGGGGAAGATAGAGGAAATGAACTTGAAAATGAATAGAGTAATGGAAATGGATTAATTTCTGCAACTGGCAAGTCTCTTCCATTAATGTGCCTGAAGATAGTGTCAGGCGTGTGGATATCTGTATTGGTCACTGCAGAGCAACCAGAGCAATGAGGACAAGGTGGTAGGTTTAGGAAAAGTGAAAAAAAGGGATTAAATTTATTTATTTATAATTATTAGTAAGCCAGTTCTTACTTCCCCTTAAAGACTCGGCTTAAGGAGGGAGTGGGGAAAACTGATACCGAAGCCTCATACCTCTTTCAAACATACTCAAGCTCCTCCTTTTCATATTATCTTTGTGGAAAGAGAGAGAGAGAAAGGAAGAGAGATGCCTGGTTTACAATGGGGTATTAAAATTATAAGTAATATAAATATGACTCTTAAAATTAATACTTATTGACTGATTACAATGTACCAAGCACTGTGAAAATCTTCTACATTCATAATCTCATAATCTTTACATTTCATAGTAACTTTACAAGGTACTATTAATATCCTTATGTAAGAAATGGGGAAATGGAAATTCAGAAAGGTTAAATAACTTGCCAAGATTACAAGGCTAGTAAACTGCAGAGCCAAGATGTGAACTCAGGTCTGTGTGACTTCAAAGCCCTTATTATCAACCCTTCTATCACTTTGCTTCTCTATCTAAGGAACTTAAAGGGACTTTGGCAGCTCTGATTATGTAACTGTGAATGTATTCTAGTCTAACTGTAAATTTGGTGGGTGACACTAAGGTCATATAGGAAGCTTCGAGAGGAGGAAGAAAACCAAACAAAATACATTTGTCTGAAATTGAATAATCCTTTCCTTAACCTCCTTGGCCCATTTTGCCATAGGAAAAAAACATATTAATGATATAAATAAGCTAAGTTTAGGTGGCACTGGACAGTGTCACTGACCTGTGGATATGGTAAATAAGAGTCTTTAAGTGGCTCCAGAATATATCTGATTACTGAATGAACTATGGGTTAATCCAAAACCCTTAATATGATGCCTTAGCTTGTTCAGGCTGCTACAACAAAGTACCATAGACTGGGTAACTTATAAACAATAGAAAATTATTTCTCATTCTGGAGTCTGAGAATTCCAGGATCAAGGAGCTTGTAGATTCAGTGTCTGGTGAAAACCTGTCTCCTAATTCATAGATGGCATCCTTTTCCTGTGTCCTCACAGGATGGAAGGAACAAGTGAGATCCCTTGAGTCTTTTTTATAATGGCAAAAATCCCACTCATGAGGGTTCCACCTTCATGATCTAATCACCTCCTAAATGCTCCATCTTCAAATACAATCACACCGGAAATTTAGTTTCAACATAAGAACTTTGAGAAGACACATTCAGTCTATAGCATATAATTTGCATAGTCTTGCATGATCTTATTCCTAAGTACCTCTCTGTCCTCTGAATACAACCTATTGGCACTTAGATAGTCAGCTCTACTGGGCTACTTTCAGTTCCTAAAATTACTAATATTTCTTATCCTGACCCCTCATATGCATCTGCTTCTCTCTAGCAAATGCTTTAAGACCATATCACTTCTGCCCTAGATTTGTTCAGTGGCCTTACTTCAGTGGCCCCCTACCTCTGCCTTTCCCCACTCCAATTATTTTCCATATTATAGCCACAGTCTTTCTCATCCTAACCAGCTTACTGTTACTTCTCTTAAAGAATTCAAAACACACAAATTTGATTATATCTTGATTAAGTTCTTTCAGGAACTCACCATTTTTTTCAGGATTAAATTCAAACTCTTTAGCATCAGATAGGCTATCTCTGACAAAATATCCTACCTGTCTTTCCAGCCACAGAACTCTTTACCCCCTCACCTTAGATCCATGTTTTAACAACATGGAAGTATCTGCAGCTCCCTCTATAAATGCTGCACTCCCTCCCCCACCAAAACAAAACAAAACTTCATTTATAGGAAAACTAGATGTTCAGTACTGAGATGTGACTTCAGATGATCCAGAAGGACTCTGCCTCCAATATCTTACACAATGCCACCCCTTCTGCTTGTTATATAAGCACCTGAATCTCCATCACTGGAGATTTATTTCTCTGGTTTTGTAATGCATGTGCAACTTATATGGTCAATTCAGCTATTATTAGTCATTTTGCTTTAGTGTACCTTTATTTATCTGATTGTTTTCCTTTATAAAAACTAGCTTTAAGTAATAAATTGAGAAAGCAGGATCTTTAATAATATTAATAAATAATCCCTTATATTTGCTTAGAATATAATTGTATAAAATAAATTTTATGTTATCTTATTTAATTTTTGATTTTGTTTGACAGAAATTTCATAAATGGAAAAAGTGAAGCTTTAATAGATTAAATGAAGAGGGAATAATGAGGGAAAACACTACAGAAAGAGGGTATGAAAGATTGTCAAAGGATTTCCATTTCAAACCAGTGAAGTCCATCTTTGTTGGTTTCTTCCCTGACCTCTACATTACACAAAATATTTAGATACTGTAAACTTTTATACGATTGGAATTTTATAAATAAAAAATCTAGCAATTGACTTTTTTTAAAGATTTTATTTATTTATTTGATAGACAGAAATCACAAGTAGGCAGAGAGGCAGAGAGAGAGGAGGAAGCAGGCTGTCCCCAGAGCAGAGAGCCCGATGAGGGGCTCGATCCCACGACCCTGGGATCATGACCCAAGCCGAAGGCAGCGGCTTTAACCCACTGAGCCACCCAGGTGCCCCTAGCAATTGACTTTTTGATTCCTCTGAATATTCTAGTATTTTGCAGAGGTTAATAAAGTAAAACTGTTTCAGAAAAGCAAAACTATTTCTCTGGAACCCAAGTGGCTGAATTGAGATATCAGGAGTACAAATCATATCTACAATATCAAACTTATTATTTTGTGTTTAACATGTTCAACAATGAAAAATTGAGGTGAGTCACAAGCTTATCACTAGACTAATTTGGCAAGACTCAATTCCAAGAATAAAATACAAAATGTTTTGATTATTTCTTTTATTTTTTTAAAGATTTTATTTATTTATTTGACAGAGATCACAAGTAGTCAGAGAGGCAGGCAGAGAGAGAGGAGGAAGCAGGCCCCATGCAGAGCAAAGAGCCTGATGCGGGGCTCGATCCCAGGACCCTGGGATCATGACCTGAGCTGAAGGAAGAGGCTTTAACCCACTGAGCCACCCAGGCGCCCCTGATTATTTCTTTTAAATAAGGGTCTTTCTTGATTCAACAAAATAAATGTTATTCAGTCCAGACAAAACCACTTTGAGCTGCTTTGGACATAGAAGATATGAACTAGATCAATAAAAAGAAGGTCAGAGAAAGATGAAAGAACAGAGCTCCCAGAGAATGAACTTTTATTAAACATTTTGCTTAAAAGTATTATACAAAGAAACTATAAATGGGAACAGTTTTTTTAAGTTTGCAGAAGATGAACAAGGACAAATTTTCATTAGGCATTCCCAGATTAACGTTTATATATGACCCACAACAAATGGAATTTCAAGTACTCAGAGATTTTAAAAAGTGAGTGGTTGTGCTGTCTTATAAAATATATTAATGCATTAAAATTGTAATTGAAGCAAAACATAGAGGGGCACCTGGGTAGATCAGTCAGTTAAGCAGCTACCTTTGGCTCAGGTCATGATTCCAGGGTCCTGGGATCCAGCCCCGCATCGGGCTCTCTGCTAGGCAGGGAGCCTGCTTCCTCCTCCTCTCTCTCTGCCTGCCTCTCTGACTACTTGTGATCTCTGTCTGTCAAATAAATAAATAAATTCTTAAAAAAAAATAAAATCATATATTTCTGTTCAGGGTTTTTAATTCTTTAGTTTGGTCACTAAATTTGCTTTACCCAGTACTGTAAGATTTCTATAAAACTTAAAAATGTGAGTTGTATATTCCGACTAAATTTATGTCTTCCTCTCAAAATAATTTCTCTATTGGAGTTTGAACCTGAACTTTCAATCACAAATAAGTAGGATTGGGGGTGCCTGGGTGGCTCAGTTAGTTAAGCTGCTGCCTTCAACTCAGAACATGATTTTGGGGTTCTGGGATACAGCCCTGCATCTGGCTCCATGCTCAGGGGGGAGTCTGCATTTCCCTCAACCCTCATGTGTTCTTTCTCTGTCTCTGTCAAAAATAAATAAAATCTTTGGGACACCTGGGTGGCTCAGTGGTTAAGCGGCTGCCTTCGGCTCAGGTCATGATCCCAACGTCCTGGGATCGAGTCCCACGTCAGGCTCCTTGCTTGCCAGGGAGCCTGCTTCTCCCTCTGCCTCTGCCTGCCACTCTGCCTGTGCTCATCGCTCTCTCTCCCTCTCTCTCTGACAAATAAATAAATAAAATCTTTAAAAATAAATAAATAAATAAATAAAATCTTTAAAAAAAACAAATAAGTCAGTTCGATGACAAAAATTAAGGAAATTAAGAATTTCATAGCTAAATATAATACTATATTCTTGCATGTGTGTGTGCTTGGCTGGGTTTTCCTTGTTGCTCTTTTATTTATTTTTTTTATTTCTTTTCACTGTTTCAGAATTCATTGTTTATGCACCACACGCAGTGCTCCATGTAATATGTGCCCTCCTTAATACCCACCCATATTCTTTTGATGCAAATGAAGTTAAGCCAGAAAAAGACATTGAGGCATTTTTAAAAATTGAAAATATAAGGAAAGAAAAAGGGGGGCTCATAAAATCTTATTGTAGAACAATAATATACAATAAGTATGAATTTCATCAGGTTTTACTCTCAGATAAGAACTGATTTTTTCTTTTTTTGAGAAACAAACAGGGCTTTGGAAGGGAGGGGGTGGGCAGATGGGTGAACCTTGTGGTGGGTGGAACACTGAAAAAATAAAATTAAATTTAAATTTAAAAAATAGATTTTTTTCTACCACAACTCAATTCCACAACTTCTGGTGTATATAGAGACACACATGTATCCAGAGTTACTTTCCCCTTTAAGAGATCATTTGATCATTTCACTACTGTTCAGAAGAATACCAGAGATAAGAAGTCAGGTTTATAGCCCCAGGTCTACACCTTATAAACTGTGTGAACTTACACTAATTACTTACCTGTTCTTAGATGCAGTATTTTCAATTCTACAAAGTTAATAGTTTTGCCTACATCACAGATTTGTGGACAGCAGTAAGAGAGATAACATGTATGAATGCACTTTTAAAATCCCGAGATACTATGGGCCTCAAAGGGAAGCTGGGGTAATGATTCTCATATCTGATAAATTAGATTTTAAACTAAAGACTGTAGTCAGAGATAAAGAAGGACACCATTCTCAAAGGGTCTATCCACCAAGAAGATCTAAGAATTGTAAATATTTATGCCCTCAATACGGAAGCAGCCAACTACATAAGACAACTATTAAACAAGATAAAGAGTCATATTGACATGAATACATTAATAGTAGGGGATCTTAACATGCCACTCTCAATAGACAGATCATTCAAGCAGAAAATGAATAAAGACACAAGAACATTGAATGACACAGGGGACCAGATGGATCTCATAGATATATACAGAACATTCCACCATAAAACAACAGAAAAATCATTCTTCCAGAGCTCACATGAATCTTTCTCCAGAAGAGACCATATACTGGGTCACAAATCAGAGCTCAACTGATACCAAAAGATTGAGATTATTCCCTGCATAGTCTCAGACCACAATGCTTTCACAGTGGAACTCAACCACAAGAAAAAGTTTGGAAAGAATTCAAACACTTGGAAGCTAAAGACCACCTTGCTTAAGAATGCTTGGCTCAACCAGGAAACCAAAGAAGAACTTAAACAATTCATGGAAACCAATGAGAATGAAGACACATAGGTCCAAAACCTATGGGATATGGCAAAGGTGGTCCTAAGGAGGAAATACATAACCATCCAAGCCTCCCTCAGAAAAACTGAAAAATTGAGAATACACCATCTCTCTTTACACATTAAAGAACTGGAGAATCAAAAAATAAATTAAGCCAACTCCACACACATGAAGGGAAAAAATCAAGATTAAGTAGAGATCAATGAAATAGAAACTAGAGATACAGTGAAACACATAAACCGAACTAGAAGCTGGTTTTTTGAAAGAATCAATAAAACTAATCCAAAAGAAAAGAGAGAGGACCCAAATTAATAAAATTATGAATGAAAAGGGAGAGATCACAACTAATAGCAAGGAAATAGAAACAATAATAATAAATTATTAACAACAATAATATGCCAATAAGTTAGTCAACCTACATGAAATGGATGAATTCCTGGAAACCTATAAACTTACAAAACTGAATCAGGAAGAAATGGACAAACTGAAAATAAGAATATCTAGTAACAAGATTGAAGCAGTGATCAAAAACCTCCCAAAGAACAAGAGCCTGGGACCTGACAGATTCCCTGAAGAATTCTACCAAACATTCAAAGAAGAAACAATACCTATTGTCCTGAAGCTGTCTCAAAGAATAGAAACAGAAGGGAAACTTCCATACTCTTTGTATGAAGCCAGCAATACCCTGATCACCAAACCAGGCAAAGACCCCATCAAAAAGGAGAATTTCAGACCAATATCTCTGATGAATATGGATGCCATGATTCTCAACATGATCCTAGCTAATGGGATACAACAGTACATTAAAAAGATTATCCACCAGGTCGGATTTATCCATGGAATGCAAGGGTGGTTCAACATTTGCAAGTCAATCAATGTGATAGAACAAATCAATAAGAGAAGAAAAAAGAACCACATGATCCTCTCAATTGATGCAGAAAAAGCATTTGACAAGATACAGCATCCATTCCTGATTAAAACAATTCAAAGTATAGGGACAGAGGGAACATTCCTCAACTTCATAAAATATATCTATGAAAAACCCACAGTGAATATTATTCTCAATGGGGAAAAGCTGGCAGTCTTCCCTTTGAAATCAAGAACACAAGGATGTCCACTCTATCCACTGTTGCTCAACATAGTATTAGAAGTCCTAGCAACAACAATCAGATAACAAAAAGAAATAAAATGTATTCAAATTGGCAAAGAAGTCAAACTCTCTATCTTTGCAGATGATATCACACTTTATATGGAGAACCAAAAATACACCAGCCCCAAATTACTAGAACTCATACAGCAATTGATACAAAATCAATGTACAGAAATGAGTTGCTTTCTTACACACTAATAATGAAAATACAGAAAGGGAAATTAGAGAATCAATTCCATTTACTATAGCACCAAGAACCATAAGATACCTGGGAGTAAACCTAACCAAAGAGGTAAAGGATCTATACTTGAGGAACGACAGAACACTCATGAAAGAAATTGAAGAAGATACAAAAAGATGGAAGACCATTCCATGCTCATGGATTGGAAGAATAAACCATGTTAAAATGTCTATACTGCCTAGAGCCATCTATACTTTCAATGCCATCCCAATCAATATTTCACAGCATTTTTCAAAGAGCTATAACAAATAATCCTAAAATTTGTGTGGAACCAGAAGAGACCCCAAATTGCTAAGGAAATATTGAATAAGAAAAACAAAACTGGGGGCATCACTTTGCCCGATTTCAAGCTTTACTACAAAGCTGTGATCACCAAGACAGCATGATACTGGTACAAAAACAGACACATAGACCAGTGGAACAGAGTAGAGAGCCCAGATATGGACCCTCAACTCTGTGGTCAAATAATCTTCGACAACACAGGAAAAAATATACAGTGGAAAAAGACAGTCTCCTCAATAAATGGTGCTGGGAAAATTGGACAGATATATACATAAGAATGAAACTCGACCATTCTCTTACACCATACACAAAGATAAACTCAGAATGTATAAAAGACCTCAATGTGAGGCAGTAATCTATCAAAATCCAAGAGGAGAACATAGGCAGTAACCTCTTAGACATCGGCGACAGCAACTTCTTTCAAGACATCCCCAAAGGCAAAGGAAACAAAAGCAAAAATGAACTTTTGGGACTTCATCAAGATCAAAAGTTTCTGCACAACAAAGGAAGCAGCCAACAAAGCAAAGAGGTAACCCATGGAATGGGAGAAGATATTCCCAAATGACACTACAAAGGGCTTATATCCAAAATCTATAAAGAACCCTTCAAACTCAATACACACAAAACAGATAATCACGTCAAAAAAATGGACAGGAGACATAAACAGATACTTCTCCAGTTAAGACATACAAATGGCTAACAGACACATGAAAAAATGTTTATCATCATTAGCCATCAGGGAGATTCAAATCAAAACCACATTTATATACCCACTTACATCAGTTAGAATGGCCAAAATTTGTAAGACAATAAACAACAAGTGTTGGAGAGGTTGTGGAGAAAGGGGAACCCACTTACACTGTTGGTGGGAATGCAAGTTGGTGCAGCCACTTTGGAAAATAGTGTGGAGATTCCTCAAAAAATTAAAAATAAGCTACACAAAGACCCTGCAATTGCACTTCTGGGTATTTACTCCATAAATACAGATGTAGTGAAAAGGGCCACCTGTACCCCAATGTTTATAGCAAGAATGTTCACAGTTACCAAACTGTGGTAAGAGCCAAGGTGCCCCTCAACAGATGAATGGATAAAGAAGATATGGTCCTTATATAAAATGGAATATTACACAGCCATCAGAAAGAATTAATACCCAACTTTTGTATCAGCACAGAAGGGACTGGAGGAGATTATGCTGAGTGAAATAAATCAAGAAGAGAGAGTCAATTATCATATGGTTTCACTTACTTGTGGAGCATAAGGAATAACACAGAGGACATTGGGAGATGGAGAGAAGTGAGTTGGGAGAAATCAGAAGGGGAGACAAACCATGAGAGACTGTGGACGCTGAGAAACAAATTTGAGGGTTTTGGAGGGGAGGGTGGTGAGGGGTTGGTTAGCCTTGTGGTGGGTATTATGTAGGACACATATTACATGGAGCAATGGTTGTGGTGCATAAACAATGAATTTTGAAACACTGAAAATAAAATGAAATGAAAGGAAAGGAAAGGAAATTAAGTTTTCTGAAAATTTGAAAAAAAATAAATAAATCCCTGAGACACCATGCAAAACAGAGGGTACTGAACTATTTTCAGGATAGCTGTTGACTGTAGTGTCTGAGAGAGTTTTGACTGTGCCTTGTAGTCCAATAGGGTTAGTAGGCAGAATGTGTGGTACATATACAACATACTTAAAGATACACACAAACATAGACAATCATAGTATTACCTTGAATTTATTATAATATGTGACAAACTATCTTTTCCTTATTGAAGTATTCTTCCCTGGTAATACTATGAAGACACATTAGCTGTTCAGGGCTGTAATTCTTTAATTTAGTAAATGATGGCATTAGTAATAGCACCTGATAACTAATTTGTGCTCATTTAGTATATGGTAATGATAATGTATTAAATAATATTTCCATAATGCAAGTGTCTTTACACTTCCCCTGGGACTGCTGGATCTTTTCTCCCAATGCTAAGGATTCAAAGAGCTAAAGATTCAAGCCCCTCCCACCCCAACTTTTAAACAATGAGCATTTTGTACATGATAATTTATATGACTTCAAGGTGGGTAATCTTTCAGATACTAATTTTCACAAAAGTATTTACCCGGTGTGAAGGCATATCTAACTCTTTCAAATAACATATACATTTTCACAGTGTCCTGCAATACCATAACATTGCCACTGAAGCCTGAGAAGTAATTCTTCCATGTTAGTCAGAGAATTCTAGGTTGCAGTAATAAAAACTAGGCAGCTCTTTAACTGCAGGAAACTTTACTTCAGTACCCCTCAGATAACATCATTTGATAATTGTGCATTGCACATTCACATTTAGACCTGACAATAAATTGATTTTTTTCACCTTATCAGAGATTACCAATATGTATGAAGAATTAGCCCTCCAAATAAAAACTGATCTACTAGCCAGCATCAAAAATCAGGATTCAGAGAAAGACAATCTGCTTGACTAGAAACATCTGCTCTTGAATAATTCACCAGTATTTCATGTGGTTTATGCTCTATTTGGCCAACTTGTAAGAAAAGCCACTAAAAGATATGAGAATAATGGTATGCAGTACCTAAGGTTCAGGCAGTATTGATGTAACCATTGAGAATTACTTAAACAATCAGATAACTTAAAGCCTACAAATGAGCCTACAATGTCTATCCACCCTCAGAGCCCTATTTAGGTCATAAATGGATCAGAACCAAGACTTTTAGAAACATCTTCCAATATGAATCCTAACATATTTGGGTCAACCATTGTCCCTATATCCTTTAGTATTATCCAACTAAAGTAGCAAATTTATTGATTTACCTGCTATTTTTTAATCATTAGAATAACACAAAGGGATAGAAATGAGGTTCCTCTGAGAACCATATGCTGGCATTTCTTGCCTATCATAAAGTAAAATACCATTAAAGCTGCATCATCAGCATTTAGCTATTCATCCAAGTAAGTGCAGGTGGACACTAACCTGATGTGAAAATGACAAAACTGACCCACCAGCAATTGGACATGAATTCTGTAATTTTTTTGAGTTGTAGAGAGAAGATAAACTGATTTATTTCTAGTTTCTCAGTCAGGATGCTGTTACCAAGGAAGCTAGCACCTTTATAAGGAGATTGCCTGGGTTAAGGGCAAAAACTGGCATCTTACATACATATTATTGCTTAAATCTTACCTTGAACACAAAATAAAACTTTCAAGCTATGGTAATTCTGTACTTACACCCTAGCACTGAAGAAAGACAGATGTCAATTCAAATTAAATTAGGGAGGAAACCTAAGTTTAGGGAGTGTTGGTTAAAACAAAGAAAAACTCCCAAAACCCCACCAAACAGAAATTGTCTTATGAAGCAATAATATCTAAAACATTTAGAAAACGTGCACAGTTTATGTTAATCCAAATGGCTAGGCTTTTATTTCTGCCACAGATATGCTTTACAAAACAACACTGACTGATGGCCCCAGCTGCTGCCCTACTCATCCATCACCATGTTTATAATGAGGTCACTCTCCTCATGGGTTGTCCCAGCCAAAGATAGCATGGCAGTAGTACAAATAGAGATCCAAGACTCAGAGATGCAGGACTCTTCCAATGGGTAACTTTAACTCAAGAACTCTTACAGGCCTAGCCAAAACTCTTGAACTGTGCTGCAGGCTTTCTACCCAGTCCCCTTTATTTTCCTTTCTCCATCAAAGTGTCTGATATACATCAGGACCTGAAGGGTCTCTCAAATCTTATCCAGTTCTCTCAAATCTTATCTCTCAAGTTTTATCTCAAAACTTGTCCTTGAATCTTAAAAGGAATTTATCCCATAAATATATTGCATATCTAATCCCTTCTTGGCATCTTCTTAGAGGATCATAACAAAAATGGTGATAGCAGAGGTACAATAAAATACGCAGAAATATGGGGTTTAGAAACTGGCTCACTCACTACCCAGTGTGGGAAAAAATGCTATCTTGAGTATTATGTAGGGTACATAGTGTCCATAGTACAAATTGGCATTACAGTTGATAAATTTCACTTGTGATGACCTCGGGAAATGTTCCAGTGGAGGGGAATCCTCTTGTAGGTACAATAATTCAGGTATTTTAAAGACATGGAAAGAATATGTCTATAAGAACAATGGAGTAGACTGGTGATTGCTAAGTTTTATGCAGAAAAATGGTTAATAATAAACTTGAAGCTATTAACAGTTAAATGGTAAATGTTAAAATCACAGTGGATTAAACGTCTTCAGTGGATTAATGGATGTATTTATCTCCTGCAGTAAAAGAACAAACACTATGAGGAAAAGACACAGGATCTTATAGTAAAAGTCATAGAGTTCTAAAGATACTTATTTTTTAAGATTTATTTATTTATTTGAGAGAGATAGCATGAGAAGTGGAAGGGGCAGAGGGAGAGGGACAAGCAGACTCCCTGCTAGGCACAGAGCTAGCCAGGGGACTGGACACAGGCCTGGATCCCAGGACCCTGAGCCAAAGTCAGATGTTTAACCAACGAAGCCACCTAGGAGCCCCTCTAGAGACATTTAAATTTCAAAGTAAGTGTGTTATGCTTAGATTAGGGCCCTGGATGGAAAAACCTGGAAACTTAAAATTCAGGGAGACATTTGGATTGATTCCCCTGAAAATGTTGATTCTGCAGACCCCCAAGTCCTCAGAATTTGCAGAGATGTCTCACTTTTCCCTAAAAGAGCTGTGTTGGAAATGCTATAGAGGTTTTTCACCTACAAGATTACAGCATCATCCCATTCTCCCATCCCTCTGGAGTTGTTCCTTCCTCCTCTCCTGGCTACAAGGTTAAATTCCAGGATAACCTGTCTGAGGGCATGCTTGGTATTATAAAGGGAAAAAAAAGATTATACCCTGAAGGAAGTGAAAGGATTAGCTAGCTTTTACCAGCAGGAGTCAGGGAAGTAATCCCGAGACTGGATTTTGAAGGTGTTTGATTAAGTCCAGCAGAACATAAGGCTGTATAAACAGGAATGCATTGACTTAGTGGTATTTCCTGGGAACAAGGGATTTAACACTCTTGCAAGGACCATGGAGGATGAGGCAAACTCACTGCTACTGTGATTCTTAGAAGCCTGGAGAAAGCAATGGCCTATGTTGAATAGAGTGGAAACACCTGAGGTACCCTAGCATACAGTAGAAGAAGAAACATGATGTCTCAGGGAGGTAAGCCAGCTGGAAAAAAATATATTATGAGACACCAGAAGACCCAGCCAAGGATAGTATTCAACAGGAGTGCCCAGAGGACACACCGTTCACCAAGGCCATCAGGAATTTACTGGTAAAAGGGGAACCAGCATGACAGAATTTCAGTGTTGGCTCTCCTCTGCAGACCAGAGATGATAATAGGATATTTGGTCACAGAACTGGTCTTATTAATATCTATGGAGTTAATAAGGCCCTGAAGTAATAGAATATAAATGACATGGCTTAACTGACCAAAGTCAGGAGGCCACAATTACAATAACAACCAGTAATGTAGAAGGGCAGTCAGGTGGTTTTTATTTACAGGGAGTTGTGGAGATGGTTGGTAGAATATGACATCCCTAAGAGCAAAATAGATGAACAACCAGCAAGGGTACTGATTAATATCTATAAGTTGAAAAGATAAGGGTTGATGAGCAAGAGGCTGAGGAAGATTACACCAATAAAAACTCATGATCTTTTCATAAGTTTCCAGCCATATTTTTGTAATTTTGCTGTAGCCAAAGCTATCTGCACTTGATCTTTTTTCCTTCTCCTTTCCTTCATAGGCGTCACTTCTGTAATGTGGTCTAAAGGTTCTCCATGCCATTTTAACTCCCTCTTCTTTATCCTCAGCAATTTCTCCTAATAAACCTTTGCATGTCTTATCCTGCCTTGGTTTCTGTTTCTGAAGGAATTGAACTAACTTACTTCTCCACGACAGCACATAACTGGCTTGTAGGCTAAATTGTTTCCACAAAATAAGTAAAATGCCACACTTCTTTGCATCCTTCTATCAACAGATGGGGTCTGTGTCCCTATACTTTTGATGAGAATTGGCATTTGGCATTATGACTTGCTTCAGTCAAGAAGTGTAGCTTTGGAGCCTGGGATCCAATAGGCTTTGCAAATTTCTTCTTCCATTCTGATTACCCAACCACTGCTATTATATAATCAAGCCTAAGACCACAGATATATTTCCTGTGGAACCTCTTGAGAGACAATGTTTTAAGGAAATAAACTGTGGGAAATGTAAAATCCAATCAGATAACATTGTTGGAAACTGAAGGCATAATGCCTTAACCTAATGGTATATCTACAACAGGGGAGATTTCAGGCACCATAACAATACTATGACACTTCTGTCACAGTTAAAATACGTTAAGGCAGTAAAACTTTGGGAATCTTTCAACCTGGTGACATGAAAGTGGCTATCTACTCAAAATGCACATAGACTCATCTATTATACCAGCAAAAATTAAATTTAAACTACTACTATTAATAACAATAGTGATATAATTCCATTACCAACTATGGATTTCATGAGAAACATTTTGCCAACCAATGCATATGCAAAAAAAAGTAAAAAAAAAAAAAAAAAAAAAAAACAATAAAACAAAACAAAACAACAAAAACAGGATAAAATGCCAAAACAAAAAGTGCTTGAAGATATATGTTGCTGCCCAGTCAACCAGGAAGTAAGGGGTTAAGATCCCAGAGATAAAGCTCATCAAGATGAGGTCAACGCTCTGTACACTGCTTTCCTCATAAGGGTATTTGCCAGTTTTTCATAAAGGGCAAGAGAGAATGAAAAGCTGAACAGAAAGCAATGGCTAAGAGTCAAAGATGCCAACAGAGACTTTTGGTTATCTCATAGGCCAAGAAGACAGAAACTGGAATCTGAATTTTCCAGAGCAAATTTTATAACATATGACTGGAAACCCAAAGAGGAAGAAAAGTAGAAGCAGACAGAAGCAATATTTGTCTGAAGTTTTTCTAAAGCTGATAAAAGACCCACAGATTCAAGAAGCTCACAGAACCCCAAGTAGTAGGAAACACACACACACACACACACACACACACACACACACACACACACGTAGGCATATCATAGTAAAACTGTTAAAAGGTGGGACAGAGGACTAAAAGCAGCCAGAAGTGAGGAAAAAGAGGGAGGACATATTACTTTTACAAAAGCAGATATTGCTCCTGACAGCTGACTTTCAGCAAACATGCTAGATTCCAGAATACGATGTTCCTGAGTCAAGAAAAACTTGATACATAAAAAGTATAGAAATAGGACTAGTGTGACTGAAACATGAGAGAGTAAGTAGAAAGAGAGAAGCAATGAGGCTGGAAAAGTGGACAGGAACTAGATTGTGTAAAGATAGGTTTGTATTTTATTGTACTGTACTGTACTGCATTGTTGTGTTAAGTGAACTATGCAGAGATTAGATGGAGAATGTGACTGGGGATGGGAAATGTGGGAAGTAAAAATAGTGACACAGTGGATCAGAATTTCTTGCTAGAAATAAAAGTTGTTTTCCAGTTTTCTTTACCTTTAAAACACCTTGGGCTATAGTGAGAGTTTGATCTTGATATGTATCTAAATACAGTAAGAAGCCATTGAAGAGTTTTAACATGGTGAATGATTCTTGTTATGTCTAACAGTTCCTCTTCTGTCTGATTCCCAAACCCACCCTCATACTAATCTCCCTCGTCTGAATACATCTTGGTTGATCAATACTCCACACCAACTGCAGACTAGAATGAGACCACAGATGTCTTTAAAATGGACTTTATCTGTCTATCAATACAGACTAAATTTTGATTCACTTTGTTCAGCAGCCTCTAAAAATGGCTTTTTCTAACATTTCCAATAGCTTAATTTGAATGAAAAATACCAAGCAGGATAGAAGGAGCAATAATTTTTCAACTCCAAATGTCATACAGATTTTCCGTTAGTCCCCTAAATATCACTCCCTTGTTGTTGTCTACTCCCACCCTCCACCAAAGCCCCTGTTGTTTTCTTGAGGTCAAGATTTGAATTTAGACTTTGGTTAGAGAAACTCCAACAGGCTGGCCTTGATTCATATGTGGATTATGTTCCAAGGTTAGAGTTCTGTAAGCAGGGTGGTTGCAAAAGCCTCACTGGAATAAGAGTTTTAGGCATGTTTAATTTAAAACACTAAATATTTCATCTATAAAATGTGGATGGATGAGCTCATATCTAAGCTTTTAGCTTCTTTTTCTTTTCCCAATATTTAAGAGTTGGGAATTTTAAGACCTCCAAGAAGGTGGCTGAGGATGTGACATGGGAAACTGCTTCGGTGTTGACCCCTCTCATGGGACTAAAAGCTAGTAAGCAAATGCTTATTCCAAAGATGTTAGTAGAAAGAGATCTCTTCTTCCATCCCCCTGCTCCACAACCTGAGCAAAAATAAACACTTGAGTATATTAGTCAAGTTTTTTAGAAAATTCAGTTTGATGCATATTAGCTGACTAGGGGCTGAACACTGTGCTTGGTTCTAGGAATGCAATGTAAAATGAATCAGTTAGTAAGATACTGCCCTAGCCCTTGGAGGTCTCTTACATGATCAATATTGATCTTTTGATATTTTTCATTAAATCTCTGTCTTTTTCTTTCTCTCTCTCTCTCTCTCTCTCTCTCTCTCTCACACACACACACACACACACACACACACACACACACACACACAGGTTTGTTTTACTTTTCTCAATAGCCATAGCCTCACTCAAAGCCCTACTGAAGACATCTTATCAATTTAGGATGAACAGAAAGTTCCATTTAGGTGTGTTTCCCAAGTACTCCAGCCCCAACAGTACCTTAGCACACTAGTGTGAACAATCAACCATACTTATGTTCTAATAACAACATTTTAGGGATGACAATTTTAGGACTGATGAATAGGGTACAATGATGGATTATTAGACACTGCTAGCAATCTACAGCTTGCAGTATTTTAACGGATTAGTAGGAGCTTTGACTGCATTTTTTTTCTTTATTTTTTCTTTCTGAGTCACAATGTTACAACTGGCAAAACAAAAATGCTTCAAGAGTTTAAAATTAATAAGTGAAAAACATGATTGAGTTGATACGCTCAACCTATAATCACACAATTCTACACAACTAATTTATTTTATACAACACTGCTTCTGGAGTTTTAAATTCTGCTTATCACACAAATAGCCAAGTTTATGGTGGCAAGTTTTTTACTGGTAACAGTAAATTCTAACCAGGTAGCTGAATTCTTCAGTGTGTTTCAGGAGACTGATGCTTTCCAAAGTATTTGAAGTTGGTCTCTGAATTTCTGTGCCTCATTGTTTTGTGTTGGTAGGCCCAGGAGATGGATGTGTATCTTACTAAAGAAGCGTAGTATCTCATCCATGCCCATTGGTGCAGATTTTTATTAATTCAGCATGCTGAACACAGGTTTTTCCAATGCTCCAGGAAAGGAAAATCTCTGTTTTCATCTTTCATGTGATAGAATCAATTCTAAGTATTTTATCTGAGCCAATTTGAAGATATAATAATAATAATAGTAATACCAACTACCAATTAATGAGTACCCATTATATGACAGGCACCATTCTAGGTCCTCTATATTGGCATTCCTATGTTAATTTTCAAAACAGCTCTATGACATAGGTAAACTCAAAGAGATTATATTTCTTTTTTAAGATATTGGTTGTTAGGGGCTAGGGGCTGGAGAAATAGAGTTTTGTAAAAGGGTATAAACATTCAGCTACAAGATAAATAAAGTCTGAGGATCTAATGTAAAACATGATGACTATAGTTAATAACAGTGTATTGTATAACTGAAATTTCTTTTTTTTTAAATGTTTCATTCATTTACTTGACAGACAGAGATCACAAGTAGGCAGAGAGGCAGGCAGAGAGAGAGGGAGAAGCAGGCTCCCTGCTGAGCAGAGATCCCGACGTGGAACTCTATCCCGGGACCCTGAGATCACGACCCGAGCCGAAGGCAGAGGCTTTAACCCACTGAGCCACCCAGGCGCCCCTAACTGAAATTTCTTAAGAGAACAGAACTTAAATGTACCCTCCCCCCCCAAAAAAAAGTATGTGAGGAATGGGAAAAAAAGGAGATTATAGAACCATCAATTGCAAAGGTGAGATTCAAGTCTACAGTCACAGCCCACAGCCCCTATGTGGAAAATTAGCCTATTCTCCAAGAATCCTGATGAAATATAGAAAATTATTAACCCCCAAATAGCTTGAATATCAACATTTTCTAAAGTTGCCTACTAATAAGGTAAAGTCAAATTTATCAGCAATGGTGAACAACACATTTAATGGCATCTGAGATAACTAAGATTTGAGCAATTTTTCCATGTTAATTAGGGAATCCAAGGATAGTAGATGATTTTCTCTTTAAGTAAAGGCTTGTTTGGCCTGGTCATCTGAAGTAATAAACAAGTGCACTAAAAGCTTTATGTATTCCTTGATATTTCATTAAATTAGGATAAGAATTGGCTTCATTTGCAGATAAGGAATGCCTATCTTAAAGTAGGCCAGTTCCTGAATATAAACAACAAAAGGTTGGCATATGTTAATGTGTACCTAAAGCCAGCTATATAATAATAATTATCTGGACTGAACCAAAGAATATTACCTTGGACATTGTGTATGAATAATTGTTGGACCTTATGATAAAATTTGTAGAAAGAAAAATCCATAATTTTAATTACTGATGTTACCTTTAAGGAGATCATTAATACCATAAAGATATCAAGATTAGCTCTGAGGATGGGTTGATTTTTAGGGGAAATTACCTTCTAAACAATATTCATTCATAAAAAACTACAAAGTTCATTTGAGATATCTATTATTCTCCAATACTTGACTCTACGGCTTGAAGGAATACAGGTGGCACAGTTTATAAGGAGTGGGAAGATTGCTACCGCAATAATTATGCTTTCATCAGCCAAAAGTCATTGTTTCTATATGGAATAACAAATATCTTATATCTTCTTTTAGAACGAACTTATATTAGTCTCTTTTTTTATCACTAGGTGTCATGGGTCAAAATGGATCTTCTTAGGGGCATCTGGGTGGCTCAGTCAGTTAAGCATCTTCCTTCAGCTAAGGTCATGATCCCAGGACGCTGGGACTGAGTCCCACATTGGGCTCCCTGCTCAGTGGGGAGCCTGCATCTCCCTCTCCCTTTCCCTCTGCCTGCTGCTCCTCCTGCTTGTACTCTTCCTCTCTCTCTCTCTCTCTCTCACTCTCTGACAAATAAATAAATAAAATCTTTTTTAAAAAAGTATCTTGTTAAAGGAAAATCCTTTTTTGAGGAGGAGAAGAAAGGAAAGAAGTATTATTTTCAAAATTTTAACACCTCTCACTTTCACAAAACATATTACTCATGTGCCTCTTAGGATTTACTGGGTACATGTAGGTTGTGCAGTGATGGAAATTAGGTAAATTGGTCAAGCCACCTGATTTTGAAAAAAGATGAAATTGGCTTCAATATACCAAGATTAAAAACCTGCATACTAAACTTCTAATCAAAGCTGAGTGGTTCTGTCATCAAGAGGGATAACATAGACACTATTTTAAAACAAACTGAATTCCTAAATGGTCTCAATGTTCTTGTACATTAAATCTTTGACTTTATTAAAGGGAGAGGAAATAAGAATTCACCATTTGCCAGAATGTTGACACTTCCCATAGGCAATAAAGTATAAGCAAAAAGATTTTCCTTCAAAGTAAAAAATAAAAAAGCATAAACTAATATTTGTTGAGTTGTAACTGTATACCAGACAGTGCCTCATTAATCTTTGTAACAACCTCATGAAGCAGGTACTATTATTATCCATAAAGATAAAGAAAATAAATAAAATAAGGATACTAGGTAAGCTTAAGTGATGTACCCAAGATCACACAACTGATAAATATTGCAGGCAGAATTTGAACTCAAATCCAAATATCTCAAAATAAAGAAAAATATAAATATCTGTAGAATGAGGAAAACATCTGAATTTAGAACTCTTAGGTCAATTTAAAATGGTAAAAAGAAAATTGATTTTTGCATGGAAGTTAATTTGGCCTATATGCCATTCATTAACTTGGATTATAAATCTATTTGTATCTCAGTATCTATCCCAGTGCCTGGAATATAACAGGTGCTCAAAAATATTTGTTAGAGAAATGCCTAATTGCACAAATAAATGAACAAATGCCATATTCATTCTCAAAAACTGATTTCTGGGCTCTTATAGGGACATACTATAAACTCTTACAGTTTTGAGGAGAATGATTGAAATAGAAACACAAGGATTTAGTGGAATCTATAGATAAATGACACAAGTTCTAAAGACCTTAGCCAAGATATCAAAGATAAACATTAAAAGCCAACTATTAAATTCATACATTTGAACTACAGACCTGGAACTGTTAGATGAGCCTGCGGCCTTCTTTGATAGATTTCATTTCTGTGGTAGACAGCTGATTCTCGCTTTAGTTTAGAGATGAGCTGACCTTTCTAACTCTAACTATTGATTAAGATATTAAGGACAAACCTTTGTGTTCAGCTGAGGATAGCATCATTATTTCATAAGCTTTTTCTTTTTCATTTCAGATGTGAGGGGAAAAAACAGCATAATCTAAACATTTACTGCAGGGAGATTTTCTCCTCATTATTCAAGGATAAAATGTGACTAGGATGATGGGGTCAGCTATTCTCTAGCAACACAAAGCAATTTCTTTAAGTAGATCAAAATAGGCAGAAGGTATTCTGCAGCTTTTGCTAAACATGTAGCAAATCCTAGCACACATAACATCCCCAGCTGAAGGTAGATTGTTTGAGTATATGTAGCAATGTCACAACCCTCATTTTCTTGATCAATTAGTAAAGGACACAGATAATTCAGCAAGTTAAAATCAGTCTCTTTTCAATGACATACATTATGGGTCCCAAATTAAATGCCATGTGTACAAATCTAGAAGAAAAAAAAACTTATTTTCAAATCAATTGTACCCAAATGTCTGCTTCCTTTATGGAGGTGCTAGATGCCCCCATCCTGGGGAGAAAAATAAAAAGCTTACTCCATTGCTACCCCCAACTAGCTGAAATGAAAAGGAAATAAATTTAAAGGATGTGAATAGTTGGCAAAAGAGTTATCTGAAAGCTTCTGTGCAATTAACACAAGAGCTACTGATTTGAAGTCCAAAGCTGAGCAAAGCCATTAAATGGGCAGAAAGTATGGGAGGCTTTCGATAAGCACATTGCCACACATACATACAGGGCCATTTAAGTCTGATCTCCCTGAGCAAAACCATTTCATGTTCTGCTTGCTTTGTCCAATTTTGTGGTCTCTTATAAAAAAGAAGTCATGCAAGCAGAGTTTCATTGGGGGGGTATTTAAGTTATTATTAAAGCCTAAAACATAACAATAAGGCTATTATTGTCTAAAGCAATTCATAGGGGCTACCTTCTCAATAACTCAATACTTCTCAATGCCTAGAAATGGCATCTAGGATTCTAGATTCTAAGAAAGGCACTGCATTTCCTAAGTGACTCTATGGAAGTACAGGGCTCAAACCCATCTAGCAGGTTGCACTGCTATAGTCCAGTCAACACAAATAAAACATCTGTGAAATATTTGTCCCTTTTCACTTTTAATTGTCTTTCTACCTCTGGTGGCCATACTATTACTGCAGTTTTCTTTAACCCAAGTAGACACATTGAACTTGTTATTCTAAATATCTAAATTCTTCTTCAAATGCAGATTTTCCTAATGTGGAAAAATTGACAAAGAGGAAAAAGTTGATGCTTTTTTTGTTGTTATTGTTAAGGCTGACATGTGGATGGATTCCTCAGTTATGAATTAGAGCAGAGAGTTCCCATAAGATTAACATAGATCACTAATGCCCTAAAGACCCAATCTGACAAAACACATATATACCCATATGAACACAGGTATGAACACATCACAAATCAGCACAGTCTCTTTGTACATTGGAAGCTCAAACATACCCTTAAGTCAGAGCCAAATCTTTACATATACTACAAATATTCTTGCTCTCTACATTAATTTCACTGTTTAGTTAGTATTTACCAAAACAGTTTAATTATACTTCCAAAAAAATCATCTCTCCTCATCTTATTTTCCCCAGTAACTCAGTATTTAAACCTATAAGTTATCCCTTATTTCTCCTTTTCTTCTTTCTATAACCATTATTCATGTAGCAGTTCTTTCATGTGGTATCTCCCTGGCTATGGCTTCCTTTCCAAATCAGCCACCACTCTGGAACTGACCTCTTTCACCTTCTACCTAAATACAGTAACAGTCATTCTGTATCCAGTTTCTTTCTTCTCCAAACCACATTCTAGACCATTAAAGGGTTAATTGTCCTAAAATTGCACGATACACATGCTATTCCCCTCTTTTTAAAATTTCAGTGGTTTCCCATGTCTAAACTATAAAATTATTATCCTGACTTAGGTCCACAATGACTTATCTCTCTCTATTCTTCTACATCTACCTCTACTCCAGCTAAGACAACTAAAAAAGGAACTGCCATTTAATTAGTGTCTAGATATAGCAGATAATATATGAAGCATTTTATATATAATTTGTGTAATTTTCATACCAACCCTATGAACTGAATATTTTTATCAGTATTTTGATGGAAGACATTGAGCCTCAGATAAGTGAAGGTAAAACAGTCCTATGTGGCTGATTAGGCTTTTAACCAACATCTATACCTCCCTGATTCTAATTATTAGTGCTCCTTTCATGGCACCTGCTATCTAGTCATTATATATATATATATTTTTTTTAAATGAAATAGGTCATGACTATTTCACCTCTGGCCTTTTACCCTTGCTGATTTCCCTGTCAGTTGTGCTCTTCCCATCTCCTCCCAATTCTCACTTTAAACACACACATAACCCCATGTGTATTTGATCATTCCTCTGAAGTCCAGCATTTATGAGATTACACTTCCTCTACTAAATTTGTTCCTCTTAGAGGTGCTTGGGTGGCTCAGTCTGTTAAGTGTCTGACTCTTGATTTCAGCTCAGGTCATCACCTCAGGGTCCTAAGATTGAGTCCTACAGATTCTTTCTCCCCTCTTGTTCTGCCCATGTCCTTTCTCTAAAATAAATAAATAAATAAATAAATAAATAAATAAATAAATTCCTATCATATGCCAGTTGTTGCTATCATCTATACTTTCATGAATGTGTTATTCTTTTAAATGGATCATAAGCTCTTTATGGTCACAAATTTTTCCCACTGACTTATGCCTCAACACATACTAAACAGTTTTTTGTAGCTGTTGGTGATGATGATGGTAATGATTATGTTTAATGTTATAATTTCCTTCATCAAGGTTTCCTGATATGATCCTCACTAAATATTTGTCACCTTACCAATATATAACATCAAAATTCAAAGCTATTTCTTATAATAAAAATAAAGACCCTTATCAGGGGTTAGCAAGTACCAATATGTTCCCAAGAGTTTCTAAACACTAGAATAGGCACATAGAAGATATGCATAAAAAATTTGCTTAATGGTTGATTTATGTCAAAAATACCAAAGAAAAAGTTACCAGAGCTCAGCACAATGGGAACTTAAATTCTAGAGTATACCTGAAAGCTAAGGTTTTGTTGTCTCATGTAACTGAAAGAAAATATTAAACAGTAGAAATAAGCTGGAAAGTCACAAAGTTTAAAATTGAGATGTACTCTATCCATATATCATTATCACTAAGCTATGTAAAGGAATAAAGTAGAAGTGATGATGAGATTAATTAGAATTTGACATTATTCTAGTGTCCTTGGGTGCCTCAGGCATTAACCCTCTGCCTTTGGCTCAGGTCATGATCCCAGGGTCCTGGGATGGAGCTGCTTCACCCTCTCCAGCTCCCCCTTATTTGTGTCCCCCCCTCTCTGTCTCTCTTTGTAAAATAAATACATAAAATCTTTAAAAAAATAAAAATGAAGAGGATACATTTTTCTAAAGATAGAAAAATAGACATTTTTCTAAAGACATACAAATAGCCAACAGACACATGAAAATATGTTCATCATCACTAATCATCAGGGAAATGCAGACCAAAACCACAACGAGACATCACCTCACACATGTCAGAATGGTTAGTATCAAAAAGGCAAAAAGACAAAAAATAACAGGTGTTGGTGAGGATGTAGAGGATGCTCTCTGCAGTTTCCATCTATATTGTTTCCCCAACACCAGGTCCAACGTACACATATGCATTTACCTACCTGGTCTCTTGTTGTGTTTACAACACCCCCAACTTAATTCGTCAAGATAAAAACAATTAAGGAGAAAAAAATTCTTCCCTCTTCACCCAGAAACTGAAATGAAAGTTTAGGCTTAAGACCACTATTTATTGTCTTATCAGATAAAGGGCTAGTTTTCAAAATCTATAAAGAGCTTATCAAACTCAACACCCCAAAATCAAAAAATCCAGTCAAGAAGTGGACAGAAGACATGAACAGACTTTTCTCCAAAGAAGACATACAAATGGCTAACAGACACATGAAAAAACATTCAACATCACTCAGCATCAAGGAAATACAAATCAAAACTACAATGAGATACCACCTCATACCAGTCAGAATGGCTAAAATTAGCAGCTCAGGAAATAATAGATGTTGGTGAGGACGCAGAGAAAAGGGAATCCTCTTACATCATTGCTGGGAATGCAAACTGGTGCAGCCACTCTGGAAGACAGTATGGAGGTTCTTCAAAAAGTTAAAAATAGAGATACTCTAAGATCCATCAATTGTACTACTAGGTACTTATCCAAAGGATATAAACATAGTGATTTGAAGGGGCATGTACACCCCATTGTTTATAGCAGCAATGTCTTCAGTAGCCAAAATGCAGAAAGAGCCCAGATGTCCATCAACAGATGAATGGATAAAGAAAAGTGGTATGTATGCGTGCGCGCGCGCACACACACACACACACACACACACACAGAAATATTACGCAGCCATCAAAAAGGATGAAATTTGCCATTTGTAAAGACATGGCTGGAACTTGAGGATATGATGCTAAGTAAAATAAGTCAGTCAGAGAAAGACAAATATCATATGATTTCACTCATATGTAGAATTTAAGAAACAAAACAGATGAACATAGGGAAAGGGAACAAAAACATAAAATAAGACAAAAACAGAGAGAGAGAGAGAGACAAACCATAAGAAACTCTTAACTATAAGAGACAAACAGGGTTGTTAGAGGGAGGTGGATGGGGGAAGGGGTAAAATTGGGTGATGGGAATTAAGGAGGGCATTTGATGTAATGAGCACTAGGTGTTATATGTTATATGATGAATCACTAAATTCTATCTCTGAAACTAAAAAATAAATAAATAAAACGAGAAAAATGTTATTTGTTAATATTCATGTTTTACTTTATTACAAGTCCAATAGAAGTACATTAAAATGTTTAAGAATTATTTATAAGCCAATAAAAACACCACAATGTTAACTGAATTATCTTCCCTATCTAGAAGCTGCAACATCTTTTTAACAACATAAAAAATAGTTCCTAATGTTTGTTAAAATAAAGGTCTTGAAGTTTTACTGACAAAAAATATTGAGTTTTCCCCTCTTTTATGAGGTCTTAACATTACTTAATATCAGTGTTCAGTAGCATCCGGTATCCATACTTGGCATCAGTGAGGGATTAAACCAATGTTGGCCATGGTACAACAGGTTTAGCCTAGAAAGTACTATCTCATTGGAGAGAGAGAGGGAGGGAAGGAGATATGGAGGAAGGAAGGGGAGGAGGGAGGGAGGGAGAGATAGAGAAGATGGAGGAAGAGAAGGAGGAGGGAAGGAAGGAAGGACAAAAAGAAATAGAATGATAGGGTGGGAGAGAAGAAGGAAGAACAGAGGGAGGGAAGGAAGGAATAAGAGAAAGAGAAAATGGAAAAATTATCTTGAGCATAGAAGGAGAAGAGGGAATGGGAAACAATGTGCTGGAGAGTCAGTGGCTGACACAGATATGGTTAATCCAACCCTATTTAGTAATTAAAGTCTTGATATATATTTCATTTGCTGATGTAGAAATATATCTCCCCTACAACACAGTAATTAGAAAAGGAAGGTTACAACAACAACATATATAACATGATATCATTTAAGTAAAATTTGCTATTAACATCTATGCATATATTTGCCTAGAGGTTGTCTAGAAGGGGGGTTCCCTGAATGTTGGTGGTTATATTGGGAGTTGAGAATTGGGGTTATTTGGGCATTATTATTTGCACCACACTATATGGTTATTATAAATTTTCATAAATCAATTCATTTACTTTTTAAAGACAACAAGGCAACTGTCCAATTGTCTAATTGATATAAACCCTGGATCACTGTGTTAGATAATAGAGGTCAAAAAGTGAACCACTATCTTTGAGTGACCAAGACTGCTGCTTCAGGAACTTTAGGATTGCAGAACAGCTTCATCATTTTTCAAGTTACTAGATATTCATTTTAGTTTTTGTAACCATTTATCAAAAAATTATAAATTGGAAAATTTAGTTTTCCAAGTTTTCTTCAGATCCTATTAGTTTGTTTCTTTATTAACATTTTAGTAGGAATTGGTTGAGTATCTTAAGTTTTGCTCAGCCTGGTTGGAAGCTAGTTGTGGAGTAGGAAGAACCTAGGTGTGACTAGTCGCATGAATACAACTAGATGACTATCAAATCATCCTAAATACTGAATAAATTAACCTGAAGTCTGGCAGAACAAGCTCTATCACTAAATGCAGAGAAGAGACCACATCAAAGAAAGTAGGAAGTGCAGAGGTATTTGGTAGAGAAATGGTTTGTGGCTGCTGTATTGGGGAAAGAGCTGTGGTCCATGAAAAGGGCAAGAAACAGACTAACATATAGAGGAGAACACAGGGAAAACGAATCACCATTGCAACTGGCTTGAAAGTTAGAGAAGCCAAATTTAATGACTCTAGCAACAATGGGTCTTAAACCCTGCAGTTTTTAAAGGTCAGTAGGCACAGCTGGGATAGAGCCTGGAGGACATCGTTCTGCCCTTGGAGAGAAAGCATGCAAAAAACCATGGACATCCAGCCTGGAAACAGCCATGTGAAGAGCACCTGTGGCACACAGTGGAAAGGTTATTTGCTCATCTCAGAGTGATATTCATGGAGAAAGTCTTCTGGGAATAAAGGAACTGGTCAACATCATTTACCTCCCCTACATATCAGCATAAGTACAGGCCCACCTACAGGAGCCAGTCCAGTGCCAACTCTCTACCTAAACTCCTTACACCAATAACTGCTTACCCATAATCTGGTGGAACCACTTTTCCCAGTTACACTAGCTTCAGTCCCAGCCTTGTTGCCTCCTACCCCAGCCCACCAGCCCGAACCCTTGTCCACACCAGTGCAGGAGTTTGCAGAGCCTCATTTCCAGCAGCACTGGCAACAGGTCTCACTTAACAAGCAGACCAAGGTATGCCTAGTTTAAACTTGCCATATTCAAGTCAAGGACCAATCACTGCCCACAACAGGCCAGGAGAGTTTCTGAAGATGACTGGCCTAAAGAATAAAGCAAGACAAAGCAGGAGTACACACAGCACACAATGGAGATACTCCTGGAACTGTAAGGCCCTGGAAAATGGGGGCACTACGTGGCAGAACATGTAGTACATGGACTACTACATGAACTACAGGAACTCTTCTTCATAAGGCCATTACCTTCAAGAAGAGGAGAAATAGCTGACTTTCTTAACACAGAGAAAGAAGTACAGAGACTTACAGTGAAATGACAGAGAAATTTATCACAAATGAAAGAATGGGACAAAGCCATTGCCAGAGATCTAAGCAAAATGGAGTATTTAGAGCAACAATAGGATGGCTTCACAAACAAATTCTGCCAAACATTTTTTTAAGATTTTATTTATTTATTTGACAGACAGAAATCACAAGTAGGCAGAGAGGCAGGCAGAGAGAGGGAGAAGCAGGCTCCCTGCTGAGCAGAGAGCCCAATGCGGGGCTGGATCCCAGGACCCTGGGATCATGACCTGAGCTGAAGGCAGAGGCTTTAACCCACTGAGCCACCCAGGTGCCCTCTACCAAACATTTAAAGAAGAGTTTATACCTATTATTCTCAAGCTGTTCCAAATAATAAAAGAGGAAGGAAAACTTCCAAATCAATTCTATGAGACCAGCATTACCCTGATATCAAAACCAGATTAAGACACCACTAAAAAAGAGAATACAGCCCAATATCCCTGATAAACATACATGCAAAATCATTAATAAAATACTAGCAAATTGAATCTAACAATAAATTCAAAAATCATTCACCACAATAAGATGGGATTTTTATTATTTTTTTATTTTTATTAAAATATAATGTATTATTTGGCCCAGGGGTACAGGTCTGTGAATCATCAGGCTTACACATTTCACAGCACTCACCGTAGCACATACCCTCCCCAATGTCCATAACCCAGTCATCCTATCCCTATCCCCCCAACCCCTCAGCAACCCTCAGTTTATTTCTTGAGATTAAGAGTCTCTTATGGTTTGTCTCCCTCCCAATCCCATCTTGTTTCATTTTTTCCCTTCCCTGTGCCCCTACAATCCCCTGCCCTGACTCTCAAATTCCTCATATCAGAGAGATCACATGTCAAATGGGATTTATTCCTGGGCTGCAAGGGTGGCACAATACTCACAAATCAATCAACTTGCTATATCACATGAATAAAAGAGGATAAGAACCATCTGATCATTTCAACAGATGCAGGAAAAGCATTTGACAAAGTACAATATATATTCAAGATAAAAGCCCTCAACAAATTAGGTTTAGATTAAAAATACCCCAACATAATAAAAGCCACATGTGTAAAACCTACAGCTAACATCATACTCAAAGGGGGAAAGCTAAGAGCTTTTCCCCTAAGGTCAGGAACAAGACAACAGTATTCACTCTCACCACTTTTATTCAACACAGTACTGAAAGTCACAGCCACAGCAGTCAGATAATGAAAAGAAATAAAAGGCATCACAAATCAGTAAAGAAAAAGTAAAACTTTCACTATTTAAAGATGACATGATATGTTATATAGAAAACCTGAAAAACTCCACAAAAATTACTAGAACTGATACACAAATTCAGTCAAGTTGCAGGATACAAAATCAATGTGTAGAAATCCCCTTTATTTCTCTACACTAATTCTGAATTAGCAGAAAGAAAAATTAACAAAGCAATCCCATTTACAATTGCACCAAAAATAATAAGATACCTAGGAATAAGCTTAAATAAAGAGGTGAAAGACCTGTACTCTGAAAACCATAAAACACTGATGAGAGAAACTGAAGATGACACAAAGAAATGGAAATATACTCTGTGCTCACAGATTAGAAGAACAAATATTGTTAAAATGTCTATACTGCCCAAGGCAATCTACACATTTAATGTAACCCCGATCAAAATACCAACAGCATTTGTCACAGAACTAGAACAAAAAGTACTAAAATGTGCATGAAACTACAAAAGACTCTGAATAGCCAAATCAATCTTGAAAGAGAAAAGCAAAGCTGGAAGTATCATAATTCTGGACTTTAAGTTATATTACAAAGCTGTAGTAACCAAAACAGTATGGCACTAGCACAAAAATAGTCACATATATCAATGGAACATAGTAGAAAACTGACCAACTATATGGTAAATTATTCTTTGACAAAGCAGGAAAGAATACCCAATGGAAAAATTACAGTCTCTTTGACAAGTGGTGCTGGGAAAACTGGAGAGCAACATGCAAAAGAAAGAAACTGGGGCACTTTATTACATTATAAACAAAAACAAATTCAAAATGGATAAACTGTGAGAACTAAAAACAAAATACTAGAAGAGAACACAGGCAGTAACCTCTTTGACACCATCCAAAGCAATTTTTTTTCTGGATATGTCTCCTGATGCAAGGGAAACAAAAACATAATTAAACTCTTCAGACTACATCAGAGTAAACACCTTCTGAAAAACAAAGGGAACAATCAACAAAACTAAAAGAAAACCTACAGAGTGGGATAATATATTTGCTAGTGACATAGCCAATAAAGGGTTAGTATCCAAAATATATAGAGAACTTATATAACTCAACACTCAAAAAACAAATAATCCAATTAAAAATGGGCATAAGATATGAGCTGACATTTCTCAGAAGAAGACATCTTCATGGTCAACCAACATATAAAAAGGTGCTCAATGTCACTCAGCATCAGGGAAGCGCAAATCAAAAACCACAGTGAGATACAACCTCACACCTGTTGGAATGGCTAAAATTAACTCAGGAAACAATACATGTTGGTGAGGATGTGGGGAAAGGGGGACACTCTTGCACTGTTGGTGAGAATGCAAACTTGTACAGCCACTATGGAAAACAGTATGAAGCTTCCTCGGAAAGTTAAGAATAGATCTATCCTATGATGCAACAATTGTACTACTGGGTACTTACCCAAAGAATACAAAACCACTAATTCAAAGCCATACATGTACTCCCAAGTTAATAGCAGCATAATTTACAATAGCCAAATTATGGAAACAGCCCATGTGTACATTGATTGATGAATGGATAAAGAAGAAGTGATATACATATACAATGGAATATTACTCCTCAGAAATAAAAAAGAATAAAATCTTGCCTTTTGCAACTATAAAGATGGAACTAGAGAGTATAATGGTAAGTGAAATGTTAGAGAAAGACAAACACCATATGGCTTCACTCACATGTATAATTTACAAACAAAAAAGTGAGCAAAGGGGGAAAAGAATGAGAGAAAGAGACACACATTAAGAAAAAGACTCTTTTTAAAAAATGTTTATCTATTTATTTTAGAGACAGAGTGTGTAAGTGGGGGCAATGGCAAAGGGAGAGGGAGAGGGAAAGAAGCAGACTCCCCACTGAGTGTGGAGCTGGACATGGGGCTCAAATTCATGACCCTGAGACCATAACCTGAGTTGAAATCAAGAGCCAGACACCTAACCAACTGAGCCACCCTGACCTCCCAAGGAGACTCTTTATCATAGAGAACAAACTGATGGTTACCAGAGCAGCAGGGGTGGGCAGATGGGTTAAATAAGTGAAAAGGATTAAGGAGTACACTTATGATGAGCACTGGATGATTGATATATGGAATTGGTGAATTACTATATTGTACACCTGAAACTAATATAACACTGTAGTGTTAACTAACTTGAATTAAAATAAAAACTTAAACATAAAAAAAATTATGTTCAGCCAGATGCCATTTTAAACTCAATGTCCATGTGGAAATTACTAGAATTTTTTTTTTTCAATGAGTGGAGGACAGGACAACTGTGGATATGTTGATAGAAAAGAGAGGGATAGAAAGCTTCTGTACAGCAAAGGAACCAGTCAACAAAACAAAGAGGCAAGCCACAGAATAGGAGAAGATATTCACAAATGACACTACAGACAAAGGGCTGATATCCAAGATCTATAAAGAACTCCTCAAACTCAACACACACAAAACAGATAATCACATCAAAAAATGGGCAGAAGACATGAACAGACACTTCTCCAAAGAAGAAATACAAACAGACACATGAAAAAATGTTCATCATCATTAGCCATCAGGGAGACTCAAATCAAACCATATTGAGATACCACCTTACACCAGTTGGAATGGCCAAAATTAACAAGACAGTAAACAACAAGTGTTGGAGAGGATCTGGAGAACAGGGAACCCTCTTACACTGTTGGTGGGAATGCAAGTTGGTGCAGCCACTTTGGAAAACAGTGTGGAGATTCCTTAAGAAATTAAAAATAGAACTACCCAGGGCACCTGGGTGACTCAGTCATTAAGTGTCTACCTTCAGCTCAGGTCATGATCTCAGGGTCATGGGATTGAGCCCTCATCAGGCTCTCTGCTCACCTAGAAGTCTGCTTCTCCCTTTCCTACTCCCCCTGCTTGTGTTCCCTCTCTTGCTCTGTCTTTTTCTGTCAAATAAATAAATAAAATTTTAAAAGAAAAAAAAAAACAGTGCTACCCTATGACCCTGCAATTGCACTACTGGGTATTTACCCCAAAGATACAGATGTAGTGAAAAGAAGGGTCATTTGTACCCCAATGTTCATAGCAACAATGTCTACAATAGCCACACTGTGGAAAGAGCTGAGATGTCCTTCAGTAAGCAAATGGATAAAGAAGGTACAGTCCATATATATGATGGAATATTACGCCTCCATCAGAAAGGATGAATACCCAACTTTTGTATCAACACGGACAGGACTGGAGGAGATTACGCTGACTGAAATAAGTCAAGCAGAGAAAGTCATCTATCATATGGTTTCACTTACTTGTGGAACATAAGAAATAACATGGAGGACATTAGGAGAAGGAAAGGAAAAGTAAATTGGGGGAAATCAGAGGGGGAGATGAACCATGAGAGACTGTGGACTCTGAGAAATAAACTGAGGGTTTTGGAAGGGATGGGGTAGGGATATGGGTGAGCCTGGTGGTGGATATTAAGGAGGGCACGTTTTGCATGGAACAGTGGGTGTGGTGCATAAACAATGAATCTTGGAAAACTGAAAAAATAAAATTAAATTTAAAAAAAGAAAGGAAAGGCTGTTGGAGCAGGGATGTCTCATCTGCAATTACATTGATATTTACCAAGCCAAGAGCCTATCCCATTATTACCTGCCTTTTTTGCTCAAATACCAGTCTGTGTTTAAGGATGGTAACTTGCTTTGAGAGAAAGGGCAAAGACAACGCCCTTGTCTCCAAAATCAGTGACCTTATCTCCATAATCTAGAAGGTTGGTCTCTTAAAACTTTATTTCAACCTCTGGGTGATTTTTGTAGATCACATATAAAAATATCTAGGGAGCATATTACCTGACTCCAGGACATGGGCAATAATTAGAAAAAAATATATAAGTTATTGTAGCCTTATCTTTGAATGTTACAGCCAATTCACTCCCAGCCTTCATCCTGGTTTATTCAGACTACAGAGTGTGAAATCTTGCACCTGAACATAATTAGGCCAGATTGAGATGAAATCAGTCAGGGCAAGGAAAAGTCAATCAAAAACAGGACAAAATTATTCTAAGGGTATTGTTACCAGTTTTCAAATCAATGGTGAGAAATGGAGAAACAGAAAAATATAAAAATTCTTTGGACTGGCAAAAAATGTTAACTAAAAATTCTCTCTATGTGGGATACACACACACACACACACGGAATTCTATGCAGCCATCAAAAGAAATGAAATCTTACCATTTGCAATAACATGGATGGAACTAGAGGGTATTATGCTGAGCGAAATAAGTCAATCAGAGAAAGACTATTATCATATGATCTCCCTGATATGAGGGAATTTGAGAGGCAGAGTGGGGGGTTTGGGAGGTTGGGAAGGAAAAAATGAAACAAGATGGGATCAGGAGGGAGACAAACCATAAGAGACTCCTAATCTCACAAACAGAAGGTTGCTAGGGGGAGGGGGTTGTGGAGAGGGTGGTGGGTTGTGGACACTGGGGAGGGTATGTGATATGGTGAGTGCTGTAAAGTGTGTAAGCCTGATGATTCACAGACCTGTACCCCTGGGGCAAATAATACACTATATGTTAATAAAAATAATTAATGAGGGACGCCTGGGTGGCTCAGTTGGTTAAGCGGCTGCCTTCGGCTCAGGTCGTGATCCCAGCGTGCTGGGATCGAGTCCCGCATCAGGCTCCTTGCTTGGCAGGGAGCCTGCTTCTCCCTCTGCCTCTGCCTGCCACTCTGTCTGCCTGTGCTTGCTCTCTCTCTCTCTCTGACAAATAAATAAAATATTTAAAAAAATAATTAATGAAAAATGAGAAAAAAAATCTCTCTAAAATGATTTGTAATATTGACTCATTATATGCTTATAGTTTACTAATGAAATTTGAAGAACTCACTAATTTTGTTTTTCACTTAGAACTGAGACCATATCAGTGTATTTTTCAAAGATATATGACAGACAGATGAAATCATTAGTACCAAACTGTTGCTCATCACAAATATTAAAACAATTTCTCATTACCCTGTACCATACACCAGATCTGCTGTATCTTTAAAAATGAAATTATTTTCTTACATGCTAATTGCAGAAGTAAAGGAAAAATCTCTTTTGGCTTAACAAAAATATTTAATGACTATTATATTAGAATTTATAAACATAACACACTAATACTAAACCAGTACATGGGCACCTGGGTGGCTCAGTTGGTTAAGCCTCTGCCTTCCACTCAGGTCATGATCCCAGAGTCCTGGGATCAAGTCCCACACTTGGCTCCCTGCTTCTCCGGCTCCCTCTGTTGTTCCCCCTAACTTGTGCACTTGTTTGATCCCTTTCTCTCTCTCTGTCAAATAAATAAATAAAGTCTTTAAGAAAAATCAGTACACAAAACATGGTTTAACTTCATTGAAAAAAATTAAAATAAAAACCCAAATTCAGGAAACAGTCAAATCTTTGAAACACAATTACAGCTACCATAATTGTTTCAGAGCAGGATACCCTTTGGGACTGTAACCAAATTCTAAGGGCTTCATTAATTTGTCCTGATGGTATAGGATGCTACAGAGAGCCATCATAAAGTACCAGGATCCAACAGAGAGAAGACAGAAATAGGCCTGCATCCAAGACTAGCTAGATAAAGATGCTTATCAAGGGCTTTTGTCACAGTAGAAACCACGTAGAAAATCTGTTTAGTTTTTTTAAAATGAATTTGGTCTGCATTTTCTGAACAGTCTCTTGACACATCTCTTTTAAATGAAATTCACAAAAAATCTCACCCCAGTTGTAGTTTAATGAAAAAATTTCAAAACCCTGGAGCCTCCAACCACAGTGAATCATGGAAAAAGTAAGTCAACTTACCTTCATTCATGGTAACAGAAACAGAAAAAATCAGTTTCAAATCCGTCTCCTACTAATATGCTAACAAGCTAGAGAGTTATGAGTTTATTTTAGACATTCTGGGGTAAATACTAATGGTAATCAAAATAACAAAAATGAATAAATTCTGATCACATAAACCACACTTTAATGTAGTAGAAGGAAAGTGTGTGTGTGTGTGTGTGTGTGTGTGTGTGTGTGCCTGTGTGTATAAAACACTGATATTAAAAAAAAGAATGTCTTGTAGGTTATTTCAAATGGTGATTTCTCAGCAAGTCAATATAAAAGGCAGTAGGACACTATCCATTCAACATGTCCTTCAATATCCTCAGTAATACCAGATCTGTACTCTAAAAACTAAACCCATTTTACTTACACTTGTAAACTGAGAGTATACACTGTAGGATGCCAGAATCTTAGGGACAATAAACAAAGGCATTATTATCATTCTTCCTTACAACTTGATTCCCAGTAATATTTGTGATTCAGTATACCTTATGTCAATGTGATGCTCTTAGTGACTCATACCTTATGAAACATCCTGTTCCATCTACCATCATTAAACATGGAACACAATAAGCCTGACCATACAACAAACAATTTTCCCACTAATACTTCACACTTCATTAGCATATCCTCCCATCAAGAAAGAAATTGATTCTGAGACCAGTGTTTTTTTCCATTTAAATCTCTGACTTAGGCAATAGAATACACATTAAATTGTGCTGTTTACCCAAATCTGTACAGGTAAAATATACCTATATCTTTTGACCTGTACATGACCTCAGGTATCTTGAGACTAGGTCAAAGAACTAAATTTTTTAAAAAATTGAAAAAAATTAAAAGTTTAATAAACTCACCAGGGGTTAGTTCTCAGAGTTTGCCAAAAGAAAAAGAACTGCCCAACACATCCTTCTTCCTTTTCGTTTGATCATCCATTATTCCTTCAGATTTCCTATTCCTGTTTGCTTACCTTCTTTCCCTATTTTAAATTTCATTTTTTTAATTTTTTTTATTTTTATAAACATATAATGTATGATTAGCCCCAAGGGTACAGGTCTGTGAATCACTAGGTTTACAAACTTCACAGCACTCACCATAGCACATACCCTCCTCAATGTCCATAACCCCATCACCCTCTCTCAACACCCCTCCCCGCAACACCCCTCAGGTTGTTTTATGACATTAAGAGTCTCTTTTGGTTTGTCTCCCTCCCAATCCTATCTTGTTCCATTTATTATTTTCCTATGCCCCTAACCACCCCCCCCCGGCGTTGCATCTCCACTTCCTCATATTGGGGAGATAATAGGATAGTTGTCTATCTCCGATTCACTTATTTCGCTAAGAATAATACCCCCTAGTTCCATCCATGTCGTCACAAATGGCAAGATTTCATTTCTTTTGATGGCTGCATAGTATTCCATTGTATATCTATCTATATAGATAGATAGATAGATATATCACATCTTCTTTATCCATTCATCGGTTGATGGACATCTAGGTTCTTTCCATAGTTTGGGTATTGTGGACATTGCTGCAATAAACATTCAGGTGGATGTCCACCTTCGGATCACTACATTTGTATCCTTAGGGTAAATACCCAGTAGTGCAATTTCTGGGTCATAAGGTAGCTCTATTTTCAACTATTTGAGGAACCTCAATGCTGTTTTCCAGAATGGATGCACCAGCTTGCATTCCCACCAACAGTGTAGGAGGGTTCCCCTTTCTCCGCATCCTCGCCAGCATCCGTCATTTCCTGACTTGTTCATTTTAGCCATTCTGATTGGTGTGAGGTGGTATCTCATTGTGGTTTTCATTTGTAGTTCCCTGATGCTGAGTGATGCGGAGCACTTTTTCATGAATCTGTTGGCCATCTGGATGTCTTCTTTGCAGAAATGTATGTTCATGTCCTCTGCCCATTTCTTGATTAGATTATTTGTTCTTTGGGTGTTGAGTTTGATAAGCTCTTTATAGATTTTGGATACTAGCCCTTTATCTGATACGTTGTTTGCAAATATCTTCTCCCATTCTGTCAGTTGTCTTTTAGTTTTGTTAATTGTTTCCTTTGCTGTGCAAAAGCTTTTGATCCTGAAAAGTCCCAATAGCTCATTTTTGCCCTTGCTTCCATTGCCTTTGGCGTTGTTCCTAGGAAGAAGTTGCTGCGGCTGAGGTCAAAGAGGTTGCTGTCGGTGTTTTCCTCAAGATGTTGATAGATTCCTTTCTCACATTGAGGTCCTTCCTCCATTTCGAGTCTATTTTTGTGTGCAGTGTAAGGAAATGGTCCAATTTCATTTTTCTGCATGTGGCTGTCCAATTTTCCCAGCAACATTTGTTGAAGAGGTTATCTTTTTTCCATTGGACATTCTTTCCTGCTTTGTCAAAAATTAGTTGACCGTAGAGTTGAGGATCTATTTCTGAGCTGTCTATTCTGTTCCATTGATCTATGTGTCTGTTTTTGGCCAGGACCACACTGTCTTCATGATGACCGCTTTGTAATAGAGTTTGAAGACCGGAATTGTGAAGCCACCAACGTTGGCTTTCTTTTTCAATATTCCTTTGGCTATTCGAGGTCTTTTCTGGTTCCATACAAATTTAGGATTATTTGTTCCATTCCTTTGAAAAAACTGGATGGGATTTGGATAGGCATCGCATTAAATGTGTAGATACCTTTAGGCATAGACATTTTCACAATATTTGTTCTTCCAATCCATGAGCATAGAACATATTTCCATTTCTTTGTGTCTTCCTCAATTTCTTTCATGAGTACTCTTTAGTTTTCTGAATATAGATTATTTTGCCTCTTTGGTTAGGTTTATTCCTAGGTATCTTATGGTTTTGGGCGCAATTATAAATGGGATTGACTCCTTAATTTCTCTTTCTTCTGTCTTGTTGTTGGTGTAAAGAAATGCAACTGATTTCTGTGCGTTGATTTTATATCCTGACATTTTACTGAATTCCTGTACAAGTTCTAGCAGATTTGGAGTGGAGTTTTTTGGGTTTTCCACATAGTATCATATCATCTGCAAAGAGTGATAGTTTGACTTCTTCTTTGCTGATTTGGATGCTGTTCATTTTTTTTGTTGTTGTTGTCTGATTGCTGAGGCTAGGACTTCTAGTACTATGTTGAATAGCAGTGGTGATAATGGACATCCCTGCCATGTTCCAGACTTTAGCAGAAAAGCTCTCAGTTTTTTATTTCCATTGAGAATGATATTTGCGGGGGGTTTTTCATAGATGGCTTTGATAATATTGAGGTATGTGCCCTCTATCCCTACACTTTGAAGAGTTTTGATCAGGAAGGGATGCTGTCCTTTGTCAAGTGCTTTTTCAGCATCTATTCAGAGTATCATATGGTTCTTGTTCTTCCTTTTATTAAAGTACTTATCACATTGATTAATTTGTGGATGTTGAACAAACCTTGCAGCCCAGGAATAAATCCCACTTGGTCGTGGTGAATAATCCTTTTAATTTACTGTTGGATCGTATTGGCTAGTATTTTGGTGAGAATTTTTGCATCTGTGTTCATCAAGGATATTGGTCTGTAATTCCCTTTTTTGATGGGATTCTAGTCTGGTTTTGGGATCAAGGTGATGCTGGCCTCATAAAATGAGTTTGGAAGTTTTCCTTCCATTTCGATTTTCTGGAAAAGTGTCAGGAGAATAGGAATTAACTTTTCTTGAAATGTTTTGCAGAATTCCCCTGGGAAGCCATCTGGGCCTGGGGTTTTGTTTGTTTGGAGATTTTTGATGACTGTTTCAATCTCCTTACTGGTTATGGGTCTATTCAGGTTTTCTATTTATTCCTGCTTCAGTTTTGGCAGTTTATATGTCTCTAGGAATGCATCCATTCCTTCCAGATTTGTTGGTGTAGAGCTGCTCATAATATGTTCTTATAATTGTTTGTATTTCTTTGGTGTTGGTTGTGATCTTTCCTCTTTCATTCATGATTTTATTTACTGGGGTCCTTTCTCTTTTCTTTTGGATAAGTCTGGCCAGGGGTTGATCAATCTTATTAATTCTTTCAAAGGACCAGCTCCTAGTTTCGTTGATTCATTCTATTGTTTTTTTTTGTTTGTTTGTTTTCTATTTCATTGATTTCTGCTCTGATCTTTATTATTTCTCTTCTTCTGCTGGATTTAGGCTTTCTTTGTTGTTCTTTCTCCAGTTCCTTTAGGTGTAAGGTTAGGTTGTGTATTTGAGACCTTTCCTGTTTCTTGAGATAGCCTTGTAAAATGAGTTTCTTGTAGGCAGCATATGGATGGGTTTTGTTTTTTTTAATCCATTCTGAATCCCTGTATCTTTTGACTAGGGCATTTATCCCATTTAC
Source organism: Taxidea taxus jeffersonii (assembly GCA_003697995.1). Lineage (NCBI taxonomy): Eukaryota > Metazoa > Chordata > Mammalia > Carnivora > Mustelidae > Taxidea > Taxidea taxus. The sequence continues at coordinate 60,896 of RCUC01085349.1, forward strand.
ATTCAGGGTAACTATTGAGAGATATGAATTTAGTGCCATTGTATTGCCTGTAAGGTGATTGTTACTGTCTATTGTCTCTGTTCCTTTCTGATCTACTACTTTTACGGTCTCTCTTTGCTTAGAGGACCCCTTTCAATATTTCCTGTAGAGCTGGTTTGGTGTTTGCAAATTCTTTCAGTTTTTGTTTGTCCTGGAAGCTTTTTATGTCTCCTTCTATTTTCAATGATAACCTAGCTGGATATAGTATTCTTGGCTGCATGATTTTCTCACTTAGTGCTCTGAATATATCATCCCAGTTCTTCCTGGCCTGCCAGGTCTCTGTGGATAAGTCTCCTGCCAATCTAATATTTTTACCATTGTACGTTACAGACTTCTTTTCCCGGGCTGCTTTCAGGATTTTCTCTTTGTCGCTAAGACTTGTGAATTGTACTATTATATGACGGGGTATGGACCTATTCCTATTGATTTTGAGGGGGATTCTCTGCACCTCCTGGATTTTGATCCTTGTTCCCTTTGCCATATTAGGGAAATTCTCTACAATAATTCTCTCCAGTGTGCCTTCTGCTCCCCTCTCTCTTTCTTCTTCTTCTGGAATCCCAATTATTCTAATGTTGTTTCGTCTTATGGTATCACTTATCTCTTGAATTCTCCCCTCGTTGTCCAGTAGTTGTTTGTCTCTCCTTTGCTCAGATTCTTTATTCTCTGTCATTTGGTCTTCTATATCACTAATTCTTTCTTCTGCCTCATTTATCCTAGCAGTAAAAGCCTCCATTTTTTATTGCACCCCATTAATAGCTTTTTTTTAATTTCACCTTGGTTAGATTTTAGTTCCTTTAATTCTCCAGAATGAGCTTTTATTTTTCCAGAGAGTGTTTCTCTAATATCTTCCATGCCTTTTTAGAGCCAAGCTATAACCTTTAAAATCATTATTCTGAACTGTAGATCTGACATATTACCAATATCTCTATTGATTAGGTCCCTAGCCTTTGGTACTGCTTCTTGTTCTTTTTTTGTGTGTGTGTGGTGAGTTTTTCCACCTTGTTATTTTGTCCAGATAAGAATATATGAAGGAGCAAATGAAATACTAAAAAGCTGGCAAGGATCCCAGGGAAATATGCTTTAGTCAAATTAGAAGAGACCCCAAATCATCGGGGCATAGAAAGGGGGTAAAAAGAAGTTCAGAAAACAGAAGTTTAAAAAAGAAAAAAAAAACTAAAGAAAACATATAAAAAAGAAAAGAAATATATACATGTATGTATATATATTTCTTTTCATATTTCTTTTCTTTTATATGTAAATATATATATGTATATATATATATTTCTTTTCTTTTTTATATTTATATATATATATATTGGACTGGTTACTACAACAGGGTCACCCACTTAATTTTGGGGGTACTTTGTTCTCTTAGAAGAAAGTACCTCCCGAAATTTTAAAGAATGAAAAACATATATAAGGGTAAACACAATGAAGGGATGGAATGTGAATATAAAGATGAACATATTTTTTTTTAATTTCTAACAAAGGAGTTGATAAGGTAAGTTGGTTGGGAGAATAAAGAAAAAGAAAGTGAAGAGAATTTGCTTGGATTGGAGTCTCGATCAAGTCCGGTGCTAGATTTAAGGTGTATTTTGATCTATTAGAAGAAGTTGTACCCCAAATTTTTTAGAAGAAAATTCTCTATGTGTATACAAAAAATAAGGTTAGATACAATGCAGGATGGAATATGACTATAATAGTGAAGGTTCAAAAAAGTTTTTTTATGAAAGGTATTAAGATAAACTAGTTAAAAAACATTAAAAGAGGAAAGGGTAAAAGTTAAAAAAAATTAGCAGAAGAAAAAACATTTTTAAAAATTAATTAACTTTGCAAGACTAAAGATTCATGGGGGAAAAGCCATGAATTCCATGCTTTCCTTTCTCCTCCTTTGGAATTCTGCTGTTCCCCTTGGTAAGTAAACTTGGACTTGGCTGGATTTCTTATTGATCTTCTGGGGGAGGGGCCTGTTGTAGTGATTTTCAAGTGTCTTTGCCCTAGGGGGAATTGCACCACCCTTACTAGGGCCCAGGCTAAGTAATCCGCTCGGGTTTGCTTTCAGGAGCTTTTGCTCCCTGAATGCTTTCCGTAGAGTTCTGGAGGACGAGAATGACAATGGTGGCCTCCCAATCTCCAGCCCGGAGGAGTTGAGAGCTCGAGGCCCCACTCTTCAGTGCGCCCTCCAAGAAAAGCGCTCAATCACTCCCATCTCCCTGGCCTCCAGCCACGCTTGGAAAAAAGTGCTCAATCACTCCCATCTCCCTGGCCTTCAGCTGTGCTCCAAGCTCACCCAGCCTGCAACCAAGCATCTCTGTCTTTGGCACACAGCACTTCCTGGAGTCTCCAGACCCTGCAGTTCCCTGAGGATTTCCAGGTCGGGGTCTCCCCAGATCTTGTGGGGACCCCACTCACAGAGCACCGGCCTATGCCACGGATTACGGTTCAAGGTAACCCCAAGTTGAGAGCTCACTCCTCAGCTCCGTCTCTGTAGCTGGCTTCCCCACTCTAATACCTGCAAGCTCTGCAATATTTAGACACCCCCGATCCTTCTGTGACCCCACGGGACCTAAGGCCATGCTGTCCCTGCGTGGGCTTCACCCTGGTTTAGCCTCTGGAGTGATGTCCCTCAGTAGAGCAGACTTTTAAAAGTCCTGATTTTGTGTTCCATCGCTTCGCTGTATGCCGGGAGCTGGCCCCTCCCCCGCGGTCTATCTTCCTGTCACTTTGGATTCACTTCTCTGCCAGTCCTACCTTTCAGAAAGTGGTTGATTTTCTGTTTCTACAATTGTTGCTCTTCTCTTTGATCTCCTGTTGGATTTGTAGGTGTTCGGAATGGTTTGATAAGCTATCTAGATGATCTCCTGCTACCTGATGTCATCTCAGCCTGCTGCTTTTTCACCATCTTGACTCCTCCCTCCTTTAAATTTCATTTTAGATGTGTAATGTTCATTGGGCCATATATTTAATTTCTCTGTACGGTGCCTTAGGCTTGGAAGGAGGAAAACACCATATAAATCTAACAATAAATAATTAATAAATAAGAGAGCTAGCTATGTATGAGTGGGACTAAAAAGGATCTATGGGGCATGGTAATAAACAGAGGCTGAAAATTAGTCACCAATGTAGTATCACTGTTAGTAAAGCCAACCCAGTTCTGGAAACAACAAATGAAAATCGAGTTGTAATGCAACAACCACCTTGCAAATAAATCTGTAGCTAAAAGGTGACAGCTAATGGGGTAATAATCACTGCCTGAGCCTCTTAGTACCATTTTTACATATTTCTTAAACCAAAATAAATCAGACAAGTCCAAAACAGAGGACAATAACTTATTAAAATTGAATTCACTGAGTTTGAATTTAAACAAAAAGGTGAGTAGCAAATTTAACATGCATTGAATAATTTTTATGTACCAAAAGCTTAATTGTCATTATTTCATTTAATTCTCATAACAATCCTATGAAGTAACTATTATCACCCTGAACAAATAACTAAGAAAATTGAGATGCGAGAGGATAAGTCATTTGCCTAATATTACACAACAACCAAATAACTGAGCTAGGATTCAATCTATAGTGTGTCTAATTTCAAAGTCTGGGGGTTTTTCATCCCATCATGATACTTTAAGAGTACTTTATTTGAATTCTAGTAACAAAAGTTGCCCTTACTGAAGAAACACTTCTGGGGTAATGAAGTGAAATTAGCTCTTTTATAAAGGCACCAGAGCACTAGTAAAAATTGTTAACTTTTTCAGAAGAGTGTAAATTAACCAAAAATTTACAACAAGCTAAGGAGTTTTTATTCAATAAAAAGGGCTGAATATTATTAGTAAGAATAGTGAGTTTTATGACATTTCAACTTGTTCTATTCCCATACTCTCCATCTCTACTGTAATCTTGAAAATTGACAGCCTCACAACAACTGAAACTATGAAAACCAACAGCCTACAAAAAAATGGAGGGGGATAAATGGATGTGGAATTCCTAAAAGTCCTATTCTGAAATGTTTGTCACAATTTGATCTGTCTGGAGACTCCTGAATAGCTTCTTTTCTCAAAGCTTGTCTTTATTTGGTCTCAGAGCTCACTCTACAAAGAGGCTTACCCCTAGGGCATTTGCCAAAAAACAATCAGCAGCAATTGTTTAATATTGCAGCTGTCTGAGGTGCCATGCTCAGGGTTGTGTGCAATCTCTAGAAAGACATGAGAAGGCCTCAATCTCTCATATCTGTCTGACATTGAGGTTCTGTGCTATCAGAAAGCGTGCTCCAAAACACAAACAGAGCCCTTTGACAAAGGCAGGGAAACATATACATTCAAGGCACTTAAGGAAATCTCTTCCGAGTTATTAGCTGAAAACAAAGATAATGAAGAAGAGACTTTAAGGGTCATATATGACAAAAATACTCAAAGAGTTAATTCAGAAAAGTAACAAAGCTAACAAACAACAATAACAACAAAGAGCAAAAACAAAACAAAACAAAAATCCTGAAATGTGGGTAAATCAGATTCCCAGAGTTCTCACATTATATATATATATGTATTTTAAACATTTTACTTATTTATTTATTTGAGAGAGAAAAAGAGTGAGAGAGAAAACCAGGAGGAGGGAAGACAAGCAGACTCTGCACTGAGCATGGAGCCTGATGCAGAGCTCAAACTCAGGACCCTGAGATCATGACCTTAGCTGAAGTCAAGAGTTTGATGCTTAAACAACTGAGCCACCCAGGCGCCCCCACATCGTATATTTTAAATGCCTACTTTTCAATAAAAATTTAAGAGACATGAAATAAACAGGAAAGTATGATGCATATATAGGTTTAAAAAGTAGTTATTAGGAGGAGGAGCAAGATGGCAGAGGACTAGGAGACCTAAATTTCATCTGGTCCCAGAAATTCAGCTAGATAATTATCACACCTTTTGAACACCTATAAACTCAACAAGAGATCAAAGAGAAGAGTAGCGTCAATTCTATGAATAGAAAAGTGACCACTTTTTGGAAGGTAGGACATGCTAAGTGAATCTGAGGCAATATATGGGAAGATAGAACATGGAGGGGAGGAAGTAATCTCCATCACCTGGCTACTGACAAGTGATTGAGCAAGGAATCACATGTGATCTTAGGACCCTTGGGGTCACAGAAAGACTGTGAGTGCCTGAGTGTGGCAGAGCTCCCAGGTATAGGAGGTTGGAAGCCTGCAGCAAAGATGGAGCTGAGGAGTGGGCTCTCAGCTTGGGGTTGCCATAAACCATAATCTGAGACAAAGTTGGGCCGATTCTCTTCAAGCAGGGACCCCACAAGTGGCAGATCTTGGGAGACCCCCTTTCCTCCAACATGAGGAGCAGCGTGGGAGTGCACTGCAGGAATCTCTAGTTTGGAGACTCCAAACAGAGCTGTGTTCCAGAGATAGAAACACTCCATCACAGGCTGGGTGAGTTCAGAGTGCAGCCAGAGACCAGGGAGACAGGAGTGATTGAATACTTTTCTCTGAGGAATCACTGAAGAGGGGGTTCTGGAGCTCTCAGCTATTGGGAGGCCATCATTTTCATTCTCATCCTCCAGAGCTGTATGGAAAGGTTTCAGGGGGAGAAAACTACCTAGAGCAAACCCAAGCAGATTATTTAGCCTGGCCCCTGGCAGGGGTGGTGCAATTCAAAACTGGGTAAAGATATTTGAGAATCACTGCAACAGGTCTTTCCCCCAGAAGCTCAGCAAGAACATAAAGCCAAGACAAAACTTACTGACAATGAGAACTGCAAAACACCAGCATGGGGGGTGGGGGATACAGCACATAGAATTCATGTGTTTTTTTTTTCTCATGATTCTTTAGTCTTTCAAAGTTACTTTTTTTTTAATTTTCATTTTTTTCTTTTTCAATTTTTAAAAAATTTTTCCTTTCTTATTTTAACCTATTTTATCTTATCAATACCTTTTTAAAACTCTTTTTATGTTCATTTCTATACTCATTCTATTTTTCACTATTGAACCTTAATTTTTGTGTACATACAATTATTTTTTCTTTAAAAGTTTGGGATACAGTTTCTTCTAACAGACCAAAATATACCCCAAATCTAGCATGTGACTTCATTCTACTATCCAGCCTGATCACATTATCTCCTTTTTTCTTTTCTTTTTTCAACCAACTTATCTTACCAATTCATTTTTAATGTCTTTTTAAATTTTCATCTTTATAGTCATATTCCATCCCTCCATCTTCTTTCTTTCTTTCAAATTTTGAGAGGGAGTGTCTTCTAACATACCAAAATATACCCAGAATCAAGTGTGTGGCTCTGTTCTATCTACCAGCTTAATCATTTTTTTTTTCCATTCCTCTCCCCTGGTTTTGTGTCTCTTTTAATTTGATTAGTGTATATCCTTCTGGGGTCATTGTTACCCTTTTAGGATTTTTTTTCTCATTTATCTCTTCTCCTCTGGACAGAATGATGAGGCAGGGAAAAAAAAGAACAAGAGGCAGTACCAAAACCTAGGGACCTAATCAATATGGACATTAGTCATATGTCAGAACTAGAGTTCAGAATGATGACTTAAAGATGCTAGTTGGGCTTGAAAAAAAGCATAGGAGATACTAGAGAATCCTTTCTGAAGAAATAAAATCCCCTTCTGGAGAAATAAAAGAACTAAAATCTAACTAAGTTAAAATTTAAAAAGCTATTAGTGAGATGCAATAAAAAATGGAGGTTCTTTCTGCTAGGATAAATGAGGCAGAAGAGAGAATTAGTGATATAGAAGACCAAATGATGGAAAATAAAGAAGCTGAGAAAAAGAGAGATAAACAATTACTGGACCATTAGAGAATTCAACAGATAAGGGATACCATAAGACAAAACAATATTAGAATAATTGGGATCCCAGAAGAAGAAAGAGAGAGAGGAGCAGAAGGTATATTGGAGAAAATTATAACAGAGGGCTTCCCTAGTTTGGGAAGGAAACAGGCACCAAAATCCAGGAGGCAGGGGCACCTGGGTGGCTTAGTGGGTTAAAGCCTCTGCCTTCAGCTCAGGTCATGATCCCAGGATCCTGGGATCGAGCCCCACATCAGGCTCTCTGCTAAGCAGGGAACCTGTTTCCTCTTCTCTCTCTCTCTGCCTGCCTCTCTGCCTACTTGTGATCTCTGTCTGTCAAATAAATAAATAAAATCTTTTAAAAAAATCCAGGAGGCACAGAGAACTCCCCTCGAAATCAATAAAAATAGGTCAACACCCCATCATTGACTAGTAAAACATAAAATCTTGGAGACAAAGAGGAAATCCTGAAAGCAGCTCAGGATGAGATGTCTGTAACATACAAAGAAATATTTCATTGGCACCAGACCTATCTACAGAGACCTGGAAAGCCATAAAGGACTAGCATGATATATTTAGAGCACTGAATGAGAAAAATATGCAGCCAAGAATACTATACCAAGCTAGGCTGTCACTGAAAATAGAAGGAGAAATAAAAAGCTTCCAGGACAAACAAAAATTAAAGGAATTTGCAAACACCAAATCAGCCCTACAGGAAATAGTGAAAGGGATTCTCTAAGCAAACAGAGAGCCTAAAAGTAACATAGATCAGAAAGGAACAGAGACAATATACAGTAACAGTCACCATACAGGCAACACAATGGCATTAAATTCATATCTTTCAGTAGTTACTCTGAACGTAAATAGGCTAAATGCTGAAAACAAAAGACACAGCCACTTTGGAAAACAGTGTGGAGATTCCTTAAGAAATTAAAAATAGAGCTTCCCTATGACCTTGCAATTGTACTACTGGGTATTTACCCCAAAGATACAGATGTAGTGAAAAGAAGGTCCATCTGTACCCCAATTGTTCATAGCAGCAATGGCCACAGTCAGCAAACTGTGGAAAGAACTATGATGCTCTTCAACGGATGAATGGATAAGGAAGATGTGGTCCATATGCACTGTTGGAGTATTATGCCTCCATCAGAAAGGATGAATACCCAACTTTTGTATCAACATGGATGGGACTGGAAGAGATTATGCTGAGTGAAATGAGTCAAGCAGAGAGAGTAAATTATCATATGGTTTCACTTATTTGTGGAGCATAAGAAATAACATGGAGGACATGGGGAGATGGAGAGGAAAAGGGAGTTGGGGGAAATTGGAGGGGGAGACGAGCCATGAGAGACTATGAACTCTGAAAAGCAATCTGAGGGTTTTGGAGGGGCGGGGGGGGGATGTTGTGTAAGCCTGGTGGTGGGTATTATGGAGGTCATGTATTGCATGGAACATTGGGTGTGGTACATAAACAATGGATTCTGGTACACTGAAAGGAAATTTAAAAAATAAATAAAAATTTTATAAAAACAGACACAGAGTATCAAAATGGATACAAAAAACAAGACCCATCAATATGCTGTCTGCAAGAGACTCATGACAGACCCAAAGACACTTCTAGTTTGAGAGTGATAGGTTGGAAAACAATTTACCATGGTAATGGACATCAAAAGAAAGCTGGAGTGGCAATCCTTATATCAGACAAAACAGATTCTAAGCCAAAGACTATAATAAGAGATGAGGAAGGACACTGTATCATACTCAAAGGGTCTGTCCAACAAGATCTAACAATTTTAAATATCTATGCCCTAACATGGGATCAGCCAGTCATATAAAACAGTTAATAACAAAATCAAAGAAACACATCAACAATAATACAATAATAGTAGAGGACTTTAACAAGCCCTCACTGAAATAGATAATCTAAGCAAAAGATCAACAAGGAAATAAAGGCTTCAAATGACACACAGGACCAAATGGACATCACAGATGTATTCAGAACATTCCATCCCAAAGCAACAAAATACACATTCTTTTCTAGTGCACATGGAACATTCTTCAAAATGGATTACATTTTGGGTCACAAATCAGGTCTCAACTGGTACCAAAAGATTGGGATAATTTCTTGAAACTTTTCAGACCACAATGTTTTGAAACTAGACCTTAACCACAAGAGGAAAGTAGAAACAAACTCAAATTCATGGAGGTTAAAAAGCATCTTACAAAAGAATGATTGGGTCAACCAGGAAATTAAAGAAGAATTTTTAAAAATTCATAGAAACAAATAAAAATGAAAACACCACTGTTCAAAATCTCTGGGATGCAACAAAGGCAGGCCTAACAGGAAAACATATAGCAATACAAGCCTTTCTCAAGAAACAAGAAAGGTCTCAAATACACAATCTAATCCTACACATAAAGGAGTTGGAGAAAGAGAAACAAAGAAAGCCTAAACCCAGCAGGAGAAAAGAAATAATAAATATCAGAGAAGAAATCAATGAAATAGAAAACAAAAGAACAGTAGAACAAATCAACAAAACTAGGAACTGGTTCATTGAAAAAAAATATTAAGATTGATCAACCCCTGGCCAGACTTATCAAAAAGAAAAGAGAAGGGACCCAAAGTAATAAAATCATGAATGGAGAGATCACAACCAACACCAAATAAATACAATTATACGAACATATTGTGACCAACATATATGCCAGTAATTATACAATCTAGAAGAAATGGATGCATTCCTAGAGACATATAAACTAGCAAAACTGAACCTAGAAGAAATAGGAAAGCTGAACAGACCCATAACCAGTAAGGAGATTGAAGCAGTCATCCAAAATCTCCCAACAAACAAGAGCCCAGGGCCAGATGGCTTCCCAGGGGAATTCTACCAAGCATTTAAAGAAGAATTAATACCTATTCTCCTGAAACTGTTCCAAAAAATAGAAATGGAAGGGAAACTTCCAAACTCATTTTATGAGGCCAGCATTACCTTGATCCCCAAAACAGACAAAGACCCCATAAAAAAAGAGAATTACAGACCAATATCCTTGATGAACACGGATACAAAAATTCTCACCAAAATACTAGCCAATAGGATCCAACAGTACATTAAAAAGATTATTCACCACAACCAAGTGGGATTTATTCCTGGGCTGCAAGGTTGGTTCATCATCTGCAAATCAAACAATGTGATATAATACATTAATAAAAGAAAGAACAAGAGCCGTATGATACTCTCAATAGATGCTGAAAAAGCATTTGACAAAGTACAGCATGCTTTCTTGATCAAAACTCCCCAAAGTGTAGGGATAGAGGGTACATACTTCAATATCCTTAAAGACATCTATGAAAAACTCACAGCAAATATCACTTTCAATGAGGGAAAAACTGAGAGCTTTTCCCCCAAGATCAGGAACATGGCAGGGATGTCCACCATCACCACTGCTATTCAACATAGTACTAGAAATCCTAGCCTCAGCAATCAGACAACAAAAAGAAGTAAAAGGCATCTGAATCACCAAACAGGAGGTCAAACTCTCACTCTTTATAGGTGATATGATACTTTATGTGGAAAATCGAAAAGATTCCACTCCAAACCTACTAGAACCCATACAGGAGTTCAGAAAAGTGTCAGGATATAAATCAATGCACAGAAATCAGTTGCACTTCTATATACCAACAAGACAGAAGAAAGAGAAATTAAGGAGTCAATCCCATTTACAATTGCACCCAAAACCATAAGATACCTAGGAATAAGTCTAACCAAAGAGGCAAAGAATCTGTACTCAGAAAACTATCAAGTACTCATGAAAGAAATTGAGGAAGACACAAAAAAATGGACAAATGTTCCATGCTCATGGATTGGAAGAACACATATTGTGAAAATGTCTATGCTACCTAGAGCAATCTACACATATAATGCAATCCCTATCAAAATCCCATCATTTTTTTCAAAGAAATGGAGCAAATAATTCTAAAATTTATATGGAACCAGAAAAGACCCCAAATGGCCAGAAGAACATTGAAAATGATACCAAAGTTGGCAGAATCACAATTCCAGTCTTCAAGCTCCATTACAAAGCTGGAATCAACAAGACAATATGGTACTGGCACAAAAACAGACACATAGATCAATGGAACAGAATAGAGAGCCCAGAAATGGACCTTCAACCCTCAATCATAGAGTTAAGGGTTTATAATCAACTAATCTTCAACAAACCAGGAAAGAATGTCCAAAGGAATAAAAGATAGTTTCTTCAACAAATGGTGTTGGGAAAATTGGACAGCCACATGCAGAAGAATGAAACTGGACCATTTCCTTACACCACAGATAAAGATAGAGTCAAAATGGATGAAAGACCTCAATGTGAGACAGGAATCTATCCAAATCCTTGAAGGAATACAAGCAGCCACCTCTTCTACCTCAGCCACAACAACTTCTTCCAAGGAACTTCACGAAAGGCAAGGGAAATACAAATCAAAACCAGTCAGGCAATGACAGGTGTTGGTGGGGATGCCACGAAAGGGGAATCCTTGCATTCCTACCAACAGTGTAGGAGGTTTCCCCTTTCTCCGCATCCCTGTCAACACCTGTCATTTCCTAACTGGTTAATTTTAGCCATTCTGGCTGGTGTGAGGTGGTATTTCACTATGGTTTTGATTTGTATTTCACTGATGCCGAGGGATGATGAGCACTTTTCCATGTGTCTGTTGGCCATTTAGATGTCTTCTTTGCAGAAATGAACAGAAACATGGAAGAAGCAGAGCAATAAATTAGAGACCCAGATGACAGTAATGGAAACTAATCAAAGTAAACAAAGGAGAGAAAAAAAAAGATTTATCCAAGACCTGAATAGAGATAGGAAACTCAATGACTCTATCAATTGTAATATTCATATTATAGGGGTCAGAGAAGAAGAGTGGAAATTTTATTTGAAGAAATAGTAGTTGAAAACTTCTGTAATCTGAGGAAGGAAACAGACATCCAGATCCAGAAGCAGAGAGAATTCCCATCAAATAAAAAAAAAGGAGACCCCATGGGAGTTAAGGTGGTAGGAAAAGTAAAAATGAAAGAAGATGGGATCGGGATGGAGAAAAACCAAAAGAGACTCTTAATGTCATAAAACAAACTGAGGGGGGTGGGGGGAAGAGGGGTTGGGTGAGGGTGGTGGGGTTACATCATATGTTTAAATAAAGCTTAAATAAAGTAAAAAAAAAAAAGGAGACCCCATACTAAGATACTTTATAATCAAATTGGCAAAATATAATAATAAAGAAAAAAATTTAAGTGGCAAGACAAAAGAAGATAGTAACATAAGGGAAAACCTGTAAGATTAGCAGGAGATTTTTCAATAGAAACTTTGCAAGCCAGAAGAGAGTGTCATGATATATTCAAAGTGCTAGGTGGGGAAAAAGATCTGCAACCAAGAATACTCAATACAGCAAGGCTATCATTCAGAATAGATGGATAGATAAAGTATCCCAGATGAACAAAACTAAAGGAGTCCATGACTACTAAACCAGCCCTGCCAGAAATATTAAAGGGGACTGTTTGAGTGGAAAGCATATAATAAAAGTGACAGTATGAAGTGGAAAACACAAAAGCAGTAAAAATATATTTTTCTATAAATAGTCAGTGAAGAAGCTCACAAAAAAAGTGTATAAAATATAATACATATACACAAAACATGGGGAGAAGAGGAGGAAAATGGTTTCCAACTTAAACTGTCAACTTAATATACACTGCTATATGATGAAGAGGTTACATATAAACAATGTTAATCATATATCAAAAACGACTAATAAATATGCAAAGAATAAAGAGAAAGAAAACCAAATACATCACTAAAGAAAATCATCAAAACATAAAATAGAGAAAGACAACAAAGGATCAGAGGAAATCTTTAGACACAACCACAAAACAAATAATAAAATGACAATGAATACATATCTATCTATAATTATTTTGAATATAAGTGTACTAAATGGCCCCATCAAAAGACACAGGGTGACATAAAGGGTAAAAAAATTAGAGCCATCTATATGGTGCCTACAAGAGACTCATGAAAGTGAGGGGATGGAGAAACTTCTATCTGGCAAGTGGTTTTCAAAAGAAAGCCAGAGTAGCAACACTTATTTCAGACACTTAAAAATTAAGACTATAAAAAAAGACAAAAAAGGGCATTATACCATAATAAAGGGGAAACTCCAACAAGAAGACATAATTATAAAGATTTATGCACCCAATAAAAGAGCACCCAAATATACAAATTCTTGATGGAAAACATAAAAGAACTAATTTATAATAATACAATAATGGCCCCACTTACATCAATAAACAGATCATATAAACAGAAAATCAACAAGAAATCAATGGCTTTGAATGACAGCTAGAAACAGATGGATTTGACAGATATATTCAGAGTATTCCACCCTAAAATAGCAGAAAAGAAATTCTTTTGAAGTGCACAAGGGACATTCTCTGGAATAGATTGTGTAATAAGCCATAAAAGAAGCCTCAACTAATTAAAGAACATCAAAGTTATACCATGCATCTTTTCTGACCACAACACCATGAAACTAGAAGTCAACAACAACAATGAAAAAAATCTGGAAAGATCACAAACACATGGAGGTTAAATGACATTCTACAAAACAATGCATGGGTCAAACAGAAGAAAAAGAAAAAAATTAAAAACTAAGTGAAAAAAAAAAAAGAAAAAGAAAATGAAAACACGATGGTCCAAAACTTTTGTGATGCAACAGAAGCTGTTCTAAGAGGTAAATTTATAGCAATGTAGGCCTACCTTAAAAAGCCAAAAAATCTCAAATAAACCACCTAACCTTATGCTAAAAAGCTAGAAAAAGAAATACAACAAAAACTAAAACCAGCAGAAGAAAGGAAATAGCAAAAATTTGTGCAAAAATAAATGAATGGAAACTAAAAAAAAATAAAAATAAAAATCAATGAAACCAGAAGATGATTCTTTAAAAATATCAATAGAGTTGATAAATCTCTGCCCAGTCATATCAAGAAAAAAAGAGAAAAACTCAAATAAATATAATCACAATAGAGAGAGGTGAAATATCAGCTGATCACAACAGAAATACAAACAATTATAAGAGAATGTTATGAAAAACTATATATAAATAAATCAAAAAACAGAAAAGCAGTGGATAAATTCCTAGAAACATACAAACTTCCAGAGCTGAAACAGAAATTTTTTAAAAAATTGAACAGAGTGATAACAAGCAGATAAACTGAACTAGCAATCAAAAGTTTCCAACAAAAAATGTGCAGGACCAATGGCTTCACAGACAAATTCTTCCAAACTTTTAAAGAAGAATTAATACCTATTCTTCTCAAACAATTCAAAAAAAAAAAAGATGAAGGAAAACTTCTAAATTCATTCCATGAGACCAGCACTAACTTGATAACAAGTTTAAAGACACCACTAAGAAAGACAACTGCAGGCCGATATTCCTGATGGACACAGACATTAAATCATCAACAAAATACCAGCAAACTGGATTCAACATTACATTAAAAAGTTATTTACCACAATTGAGTGAGATTTATAATATGGGTTTAAAAAGTTATTTACCACAATTGAATGGATTTATAATATGGGTCCTGGGTTGCAAGATTTATAATATTCCTGGGTTCAGTATTTACAAATCAATCAACATGATACATTAAATCAATAGGAGAAAGGAAAGAAACATATGATGAGTTGACAGTTACAGAAAAAAACATTTGACCAAGTATCCATTCTTGATAAAAATCCTCAATAAAGCAAGTTTAGAAGGAACCATACCTCAACATAAGGGCCATATATGAATAACCCACAGTTAACATCATACTCAAAGGAGAAAACCTGAGAACTTTTCCCCTAACGTTAGGAACAAGGATATTACTACTTTTACTCAACATAGTACTGAAAGTCATAACCACAACAATTAGAAAACAAAAAGAAATAAAAGGCATCTGAATTGGTAAGGAATAAGTAAACTTTTGTTATTTGCAGATGACATGACACTATATAGAGAAAATGCAAAAGACTATACCAAATGACTGCTAGAACTGATGAACAGATTCAGTAAACTTGCAGTAACAAAGTCAATGTACAAGAATCTATACATTTTGCATTTCTATACACTAATAATGAAGCAGTAGAGAGAGAAAATAAGAAAACAATCCCATTTACAACTGTACCAAAAATAATAAGATACCTAGGAATAAATTTGGCCAACGAGAAGAAAAACGTGTACTCTGAAAACTACAAAACACGGATGAAAGAAGCTGAAGTTGACTCAAAAACGTGGAAAGACATTCAATGCTCATGGATTAGAAGAACAAATATTGTTAAAATGTTTATACTACCCAAAGCAATTAACACATTTTATGCAATCCCTATCAAAACACCACCATTTTTCACAGAGCTGAAACATATAGTCCTAATATTGATATAGAACCACAAAAGACCACAAATAACCAAAGCAATCTTGAAACAAAAACTCAAAGCTGGAGGAATCACAATTTCAGACTTCAAGTTATATTAAAAGCTGTAGTAATCAAAACGGTATGGTACTGGCACAAAAACAGACACATAGATCAATAGGAAGGAGAAGAAAACCTAGGAATAAACCCACAACTATATGGTCAATTAATCTTCAACAAAGCAGGGAAGAATATCCAATGGGAAAATTACAGTCTCTTCAACAAGTGGTGTTGGTAAAACTGGACAACACCATGCAAAATAATGAAACTGGACCACTTTCTTATACCATACACAAGCATAAATTCTTAATCAATGAAAGACCTAAATATAAAACATTAAACTATAAAAATCCTAGGGGAGACCACAGACAGTACTCTCTTTGACATGAGTGGTAGCAACTTTTTCCAAACATGTATTCTGAGGCAAAGGAAACAAAAGCAAAAATCAACTACTGAGGGGCACCTGGGTGGCTCAGTGGGTTAAAGTCGCTGCCTTCTGCTTGGGTCATGATCCCAGGGTCATGGGATTGAGCCCCACATCAGGCTCTCTGCTCTGCGGACAGCCTGCTTCCTCCTCTCTCTCTGCCTCTCTGCCTACTTGTGATCTCTGTCTATCAAATAAATAAACAAAATCTTAAAAAAATCAACTACTGAGTCTTCATCAAAATTAAAAGTTTCTGCACAGCAAAGGAAACAACATAAATAAAAGGCAACATACAGAATGGGAGAAGATATTTTCAAATGGCATATTCAATAAAGGGTTAATATCAAAAATAAACAAAAACTTATACAACTCAACAGACAAGAAAAAAATAATCCAATTATAAAAATGGTCAGAAGACATGAACAGATATTTCTCCAAAGAAGACATGCAGATAGCCAACAGACACATGAAATATGTTCATCATCACCTACAATCAGAGAAATGCAAATAAAATTTCAATGAAATAACACCTCACACCTGTCAGAAAGTTAAATCAACAGCACAAGAAACAACAGCTCCTTGTAAGGATGAGGATGTGGAGAAAGGGGAACCCTCTTACACTGTGTGGCTGAAAACGAGTGCAGCCACTGTGGAAAGCAGTATGGAGATTGCTCCAAAAATTAAAAATAGAACTACCTTATCATCCAGTGATCTTATTCCTGGGTACTCACCCAAAAATACAAAAACACTATTTTAAAGTGATACATGTGCCCCAATGGTTATAGCAGCATTATTTTCATAGCCAAATTATGAAAGCAGTCTAATTGTCCATTGATAGATAAATGAACAAAGAAAACACCATACATATATACATTAGAATACTATTCAGCCATAAAAAGTAATGAAATCTTGCCATTTGCAATGACATGGATGGAGCTAGAGAGTATAATGCTAAGTGAAATAAATCAATGGAAGACTAATACCATATGACTTCATTCATAAGTGGAATTTAAGAAACAAAGCAAACAAAGGGAAAAAGAGAGAGAGAGACAGGTAAAACAAAAAACAGACTCTTAAATATAGAGAACAAATTGATAGTTACCAGAGGGTAGGTAGGTACCATGGGGGGATGGTTTAAAAAGTGATGTTGTTTGGGGTGCTTGGATAGCTCAGTCATTAAGCATCTGCCTTTGGCTCAGGTCATGATCCCAGGGTCCTGAAATCAAGCCTCACATCAGGCACCCTGATTGCTGGGAAGACTTCTTCTCCTTCTCTCACTTCCCCTGCTGTGTTCCCTCTCTCACTGTGTCTCTGTCAAATAAATAAATAAACTCTTTTTTAAAAAATAATGAAGTTTAAGGATTGCACTTGTCATGAGGAGCATCCAGTGATGTATGGAATTGTTATATTACTATATTGTACATCTGAAACTAATATAACACTGTAAGTTAAGAATACTGGTATTAAAATTTAAAAAATTTAAAAATAATAAATCTTAAAAAAAAGAAGTAAGCATTAAGAAAGTAATGAAGTGTTGATATATGCTACTTGAAAAATCTCAAAAAA
Source organism: Taxidea taxus jeffersonii (assembly GCA_003697995.1). Classification (NCBI taxonomy): domain Eukaryota; kingdom Metazoa; phylum Chordata; class Mammalia; order Carnivora; family Mustelidae; genus Taxidea; species Taxidea taxus. Next base: position 78,228 of record RCUC01085349.1, read on the forward strand.
CATTACTTTAAATGAAAGCAGCCAAACACAAAGTACTAAATATTGTATGATTCCACTCATGGAATTTCCAGAAAAGACATATATAGAGAGGAAATCTGTATTTGCCTGAGGCTGGGATGGGAGTGGGGACTGACTGGAAACTGTTTTGAAGGAACTTTTGGGGATGATGGAAACATTCCAAAACTGAATTGTGATGGTTGTATAATTCTATAAATTTATCATTGAATTATACCCATTTGATAAGTTTTATGGTATGTAAGTTACACTTCAGTAAATCTGTTAAAGAGGTATGTACATTTAAAGAAAACTACAAGATATTACTTTTGAACATAGTAAAATTAAAACAATAAAGATTTAAATGTTCTTTCAACATTGTTTAAATGATTTTGTGCCGAGTGAAATAAGTCAAGCAGAGAGAGTCAATTATCATATGGTTTCACTTACTTGTGGAGCATAAGGAATAACACGGAGGACATTGGGAGATAAAAGAAGTGAGTTGGGGAAAATCAGAGGGAGAGACAAACCATGAGAGACTGTGGACTCTGAGAAACAAACTGAGGGTTTCTGAGGGGAGGGGGTAGGGGGATAGGTGATCCTGGTGGTGGGTATTATGGAGGGCAAGTATTGCATGGAGCCAGTGTGGTGCATAAATAATAAAATTTTGGAACACTGAAAAAATTTAATTTCATTTCATTTAAAAATTTTAAAAAAACAAAGATATAGCTTAAATTGAAGCAAAACAATAAAACTAAGAGAGTATAGCTTAATTCAAGCTAAGGTATAAATAAGAAAAATCTAAAATCCATCCCACTACCTAAATAAAATCTAAAATCCTTTTCTATACCATATATTTTGGGTAAAAAGTTATATCTGTTTCTTGTCCAATCTAAAGAAGCTTTTCTTTGTGTCCTCAGCTTTTCCTTAATCATACTTTAAAGGCATTCCAAAAGATGACAAATTTGATCTCACTTTTTTACCTTATTTAAATTTGTCATGTCTCCTCACAGGCTTTGCAATTTCAGGAAGAGTATTTTATAAACTTTTTGTGAGAGCTTACTTTTGTCTTGTTGCACTATTTGACTTTATATGTTCAGTTTACCAAATAAAACCTTCTACACTATCTTTTTCACAACTTATGATACAATTTTCAAATCTAATGTACTAAAAGAATCCACTTTATTCAGTTGTTTCTTCAATCTTCCATTTTATGCTCTAGGGAACACTACATAATTATTTTATTCATTCCAAAACACGTTTAGCTTTAACTTTAATCTGTAAGCCTATTATCCTATTAGATTCTAGCTAGCAGGAATCATGGGATCACTGCACTGTTAAAAATCATATTCTTATTGTCAACTAATCTTCAACAAAGCAGGAAAGAATATCCAATGGGAAAATAAGTCTTTTCAACAAATGGTGTTGGGAAAATTGGACAGCAACATGCAGAAGAATGAAACTGTGTCACTTTCCTATACCATACATAAAAATAAACTCAAAATGGATGATAGACCTCAGTGTGAGACAGGAATCCATTAGAATCCTAGAGGACAACACAGGAAGCAACCTCTTTGACCTTGGCCACACCAACTTCTTCCTAGACATGTTTTTGAAGGCAAGGGAAACACAAACAAAAATAAAATATGGGGACTACATCAAAATAAAAAAAAAAAAACTTCTGCACAGTGAAGGAAATAACAAAACTAAAAGGCAACCTGCAGAATGGAAGAAGATATTTGCAAATTACATATCAGTTAAAGAGCTAGTATCCAAAATCTATAAATAACTTTCAAACTCACCACCCAAAAAACAAATAATCCAGTCAAGAAATGGGCAGAAGACATGAACGGACATTCCTCCAAAGAAGACATCCAAAGACCAACAGATGCATGAAAAAAATGCTCCACATCCCTTGGCATCAGGGAAATACAAATCAAAACCACAATGAGATACCGCCTCACACCAGTCAGAATGACGAAAATTCATAAGTCAGGAAACTACAGCTGTTGGTGAGGGTGCAGAGAAAGGGGAACTCTCCAACACTGTTGGTGGGAATCAAAACTGGTGTAGCTATTCTGGAAAACGGTATGGAGGTTCCTCAACAAGTTAAAAATAGAGCTACTCTATGACCCAGCAATTGCAATACTAGGTATTTATCCAAAGGATACAAACCTACCGTTCAAAGTAACACAGCACCCCAACATTTATAGCAGCAATATCCACAATAGCCAAAATATGGAAAGAGCCAAGATGTCCATTGACAGATGAATGGATAAAGAAGAGTGGTATGTATGTGTGTATATTGTATATCTGTGTGCATATATATACATATATGTGCATATACGTATATATACACGTATATGTGATGGAATATTATTCATCCATCAAAAAGAATGAAAATTTGCCATTTACAATGGTGTAAAGGAATTTAGAGGGAAGTGAAATAAGCTAGTAAGAGAAAGATATTTATCATATGATTTCACTCATATGTGGAATTTAAGTAATGAAACACATGAACATAGGGGAAGGGAAGGAAAAATAAAATAAAACAAAATCAGAGACAGAGAGAAGCCATAAGAAACTCTTAACTATATATAGGAAACAAACTGAGGGTTACTGAACGGTAGGTGGTTGGGAGGATGGGGTAACTGGGTAACGGGCATTAAGAAGGCACTTGATGGAATGAGCACTGTATTATATGCAACTGATGAATCACTATGCTCTACCTCTGAAACTAATAATACCTATATGTTAATTGATTTTAAATTTAAAAAATCATATTTGCTGAAGTTGTGAGATGATATCAAGTCTATCAGTTAACAAGAAGAACATTCATCGCAAAATACATTACCAAGCAATACTACTAGACACCTAATCTTTATACCTATGTACCAGTATGTAATTGCTTCCTCTTACCCTCCAGATTGAAAATCTGAGGATGTGATTTATTTTCTTTTTTTTTCCTTTTTTAAAAATATTTATATAAATCGCAAATCATTTCTGTACCTGGTATTTTCTTCCTGACCCACCAGTTCTACTGTACCTGCATTATAACATACAACTACCATCCCAGATCTACTATTCCATACTTGACCCCTACCTTTCTTTAAGAAACACTAATGAATTTTGGAGGAAGGTACAGTAACATTATGGAGGTTAGTAAGAATCTAGTAGACCCATGATCTTCTGTCATGTCTCAACTCAAGTTTTCCTTCTTCAATAAAGCAGTCTTTCTCTCTCTGACAGGCCAGACACTCACTGTCACATGCTTTCATGATATCCTATACCTCCCTTTTACACTATTTTCATTTTACATACATCTGTGTGATTCTCTAATTAATGTCTACTTCCTCCACTAAATTTAAAATTTTATGAGGGAAAGTCTCATGTATGTTTTTGTATGCCACTGAATAGCAGCACCTAACATAGTACCCAGAACATAGTATGTGCTATGACACATGCCCATATGACACATGACATATGCCCAGACAAGATAAGGCTAAGAGTGATTTCATAATTGTTTCAGGGTTTTCATTTTGTTTACCCCAGAAAAGTAACAATTACCCATATCTACTATGGCAGATTAAAAGGAGCTGCTCTTACCAGAAACATGAAAAGCTTATTCAACATAAAGAAGAATTCCCTGACAATAAGGATTACTAGTTACAGAAATGACTGTATTACGGGGTTCAGGAATCTCCTTTACCAAGGTTCTTTAAGAAAACAGATGAGCTCCTCATAAGTTGGAAGTCTTTGTGGTGCTACTTAAAGGCAGGGACATAATTGCTATGGATGCTGTGTAGGCTATCTGACCTCTCAAGTCCTTTCCAGCCCTGGATATTTATAAATAATGAAAAGTTAACCAAAACATATAACAGATTAAAATTCCTAACAAATGCCACCCTCCAGACAAAACCATCATGCTGGTTTTATGAAATGCCCAGATATTGCCTCTCAGCAGCAGTCAGTAGCAAATACTGATTGCATCCAGATAAGGGACAGAAGCCACATTTAACTATACATTGATATAAAATATGGAAATACCACAGTCAAGCATTAAAGAACTCAATAAGTTGAGCCTAAGATGAGTGAACCATTTTCACAACCTGGTCATGGTGCAAACATGAAAGAGAATATGTGATATTACATATGCCAAATATGTCACATTCAACCAGGTGAGCTATACTTCAAAAGAAAAAGTAAATGGCCATAAGACTGCTATGCAACACTGAGATTCAGCACCAACTCAGTGACTTTTTACACAAACCATCACCAAAGAAAATAATTTTCAGATGGCCTCTTTAATGTAGCATCAATGGTTTTTTCATGCTATCCTCAATTCACATGCAGAACTTGTTTCAGTGCATGCTAAGGTTCAGCCCATGTGGACTGTACACAAGCATATAATACCTAGTATTCATAGCAAAGATGTGACATTGTATTAACTACACTATATAAAAACCTAAAACTCTAAGTTAAATTGCCAAAGAAAATTTATTATTGTAACACATAAAGGATATAAGTGTAGGGTGACAGGGTGTCTCAGGTGGTTAAATGTCTTCCTTTGACTCAGGTCATGATCCCAGGGTCCTGGGATTGAGTCCCACATAGGTTCTTTCCCTGCCTCTGCCTCTCTCTATCTCTCTCATGAATAAATAAAATCTTTTTAAAAAAGATATATGTGTATACATTTATATATACAGACACATAAAATTAATCATTTTTTTCATAATTTTTACAAATAGTAAGTGACTAATATGTATAATAAAACAAAGAAAAAGATGAAACGAACCAATCTTAGGGGACTCACAGAAGGTTGTCATACTAAAAGTATCAGCTCAGGGGGAACCATATAGCTAATCAGCTCTAATTTTAGGGTATTTCCCCAGTCATAACTTTATTTGAAAAGTCGCCTAAAAATCTCTTCAATCCTGTGTTTGGAAAATCTCCATGTGTTTATCTTTGGCCATTTGACTCTAAAATATCTCATTTTGATGAGGCCAAAGAGATCAAACAGAGTAGTAAGTGAAAATTTTTAAAAAAGTTTTCAAAAGCTCTACATCTTATTTTAAGGTCTATAAGCAATCCACCAGATGCATCTGTAATGCAAAATTCCCTCTAAAAGACAGTTATTCTCAGGAACATGTAGGTGTATCCTATTGGATAATTACTTTCAGATATCTGATTCTGAAACAGAATTTTCAATGAGGGTGGTCTGTGGATGAAAATTATATGGGGAGTTTAGAGGTTAAGTGTAAATTTTCTAGATTCAACTTTTACTTTGACAGAAACACCCATTCCCCCATACCCTTGACTTCTTACTCTGGTGATTTACCATTTAACAAAAACTTCTGTAACTGTATTAGAATTTATATCTGAGGTCACATTAACTTAGATTCCTTACAAGTTCTAACTGTAGCCAATTAGGCCTGAGTCAAAGAGCTACTGAACAGTGGAAGTAGAACTGTGGCCACTCCTCACCAGAATAATCCTAAGGCAGGTATCTGCTAATCTAAAACTCTGGGGCCTTCTCCAGGAATAAGAATCAACCCTGTGAAGTTATTATCTTAGCGTATACAGTCTTCTGAAGGCCTAAGGGAATTAATATGGCTTTCAATATCATTTATCTTCCACACATTGAGTAATTAATGCATTTGGAGAAACCATTAACCATATGAAAGCAAGCAATGTAAACCTATGAAACTGCTTTATCTGTGTATCTTTATTTTGGAGAAATCATTTTGAACAAAGAGAGACACAAAGATTGTTTAGTTTAGAGAATGCAGTATTCAGTCTCTGCTATCCTTTGTTGGCAGGAAAGAAACTCAATCAAAACAAATTTTCTCCAAGATCTCTGTATAATCAAAGAGACACATGCACACAATTCTCATAAAGACAATTTTGACTCCATATTCTGGAAATGCAGCTCAGCATATCAAAGACAAATCGCTCTAGTAAACTAGTGTTATAGATCAAAATATATGAAAGAGAAGGAAATAGAAGGAAGAATGCCAGGTTATGAAATTTATAAATGGATAGCTGAGTGGGACTTTCCCAATTCTCACTAGATGTTCTAAGTTAGTACTGAATGAACCTGGAATCTCTGATTGCCTTTGCACAGATTGTGTTCTAGCTGTCTTCCAATATTTGAACATTCAGGTCTTAGTCCCATGTTGTGTCAGCCTCCCACATATCCTGTATACCAAGAAAAATTTATGAATCTATAAAGGCAATCACAATGCATGCAAGAAAGGGTTATGTAAAGTTCTAAGATTGCATGAAGTAGCTTCAACAAACTCAGTCCAAGTTCCAAACATCACTCTTACGTTTGAGCTGATTTACAAATCCCACAGATCTTTGTCTGGTATTCTATATCCTTTGTGAAGTTGGAAAAGAGAACAAAAGCCTTGATGGTATAGTGTCTACATAAAACTCAAGCTGCTGCAATTCCTTTACTTACTGCCTCAGATTCATTAAATAACTTTACAATGTGAGAATCTGAAATAAGCAGTAGGAAAATGGGCACTATGAAATTTAGCCAGTGCCAGCGAGGTTGGGAGCATAAGATGAAACCTCCAAAATGCTTCTGTGATTTTATCCTTAATTTTACATCTGAAGAATTTACCTCAAAACTCATCCTATACCGTGGAGAAAGGGGAACCCTCTTATACTGTTGGTGGGAATGCAGGTTGGTGCAACCACTTTGGAAAACAGTGTGGAGATTCCTCAGAAAAATTACAAATAGAACTACCCTATGACTACTAGGTATTTACCTACTAGGTACTACTAGGTATTTACCCCACTACTAGGGTAAATACTACTACTAGGCATTTACCCCAAAGATACATTACAGATGGGCCATATGCACCCCAACATTCATAGCAGCAATGTCCACAATAGCCAAACTGTGGAAAGAGCCAGGATGGCCTTCAACAGACAAATGGATAAAGAAGATGTGGTCCATATATACAATGGAATATTACTCAGCCATCAGAAAGGATGAATACCCAACTTTTGCATCAACATGGAAGGGACTGGAGGAGACTATGCTTAGTGAAATAAGTCAAGCAGAGAAAGTCAATTATCATATAGTTCCACTTACTTGTGGAACATAAGGAATAACATGGAGGACATTAGGAGAAGGAAAGGAAAATTGAATTGGGGGAAATCGGAGGGGGAGATAACCATGAGAGACTGTGGAATTCAAGAAACAAGCTGAGAATTTTAGAGGATAGGGGGGTAGGGATATGGGTGAGCCTTATGGTGGGTATGAAGGAGGGTGCATATTACATGGAACACTGGGTGTTGTACATAAATAATGAACCTTGGAATACTGCATCAAAAACTAATGATGTATGTTATGGTGACTAACAACACACACACACACAAAAAAAGATGTAAAAAAAAAAAACTCATCCTAGAGTCCCATTCAAAAGAAAATGGTTACAATTTTAAAAAGTGTCCTTGAAATGGCTCAGAATGTCCTTTGAGACTGTTACCAGCTTATTGTTACATGGACCTTTTCTCACTCCGTTCCATCATCATCTGCTTGCCATCAATGTCAGCTCAGCTCTTTCCTCCTACATGTGATCCTGCTTTTGACATGGAAGGATTTCACCTCGAGTGCTTGCAGCTTGCTCATTCTTTTGCCTATTTTCATCTTTTTATCTCTTTTTTCTCTTCCATTCCTACTTATAACTCTTTCTATTATCACCACTTATAAGTCTCTCTTTTTTAAAATATTTTATTTATTTATTTAACAGAGAGAGAGAGAGAGAGAGAGAGAGAGAGAGAGAGAGAGAGATTAAAAGTAGGGGGGGGGGGGGAGCAGACTCCCCGCTGAGCAGACTCCCCGCTGAGCAGAGAGCCCAGATGTGGGGCTCGATCCCCGGACCCTGAGACTGTGACCTGAGCCGAAGGCAGAGGCTTAACCCACTGAGCCACCCAGGTGCCCCTATAAGTCTCTTTTTAAAGCATTTCCTTCTGCACATATTCTGAATACACTGTAGAAAAACCACTGTATTTGCTCTGATTTTACAATTTTCAATACGAGTAACCTGAGAACTACTTCCACATTAGTAGATTGCCATCATTTCAGACATACTGTCACCAACTGCAGTACGTTGACTGGGAATTTGGTTTGAAAAACCTCCATGGATGAGAAAAGGAGAATATAATATGCTTTGCTACTCAACTAACTTTATTCAAAAGAAAAAAATAAAACTTTTTATAGATCAGCACAGAAATGAACTGCTTTTAAACTACTCTTCTTTTTATTTTTTATTAACATATAATGTATTATTAGCCCCCCGGGTACAGGTCTGTGAATCGCCAGGTTTACACACTTCACAGCACTCAACATAGCACATACCCTCCCCAATGTCCATAACAGAACCACCTTCTCCCTACTCCCCTACCCCCAGCAACCCTCTGTTTGTTTTGTAAGATTAAGAGTCTCTTATGGTTTGTCTCCCTCCAAATCCCATCTTGTTTCATTTTTTCTTTCCCTACTCCTCAAACCCCCCCATTGCCTCTCAAATTATTAATATCAGGGAGATCATATAATAATATCTTTCTGTGATTGACTTATTTCGCTCAGCATAATACCCTCTAGTTCCATCTACATCGTTGCAAATGGCAGGATTCCATTTCTTTTGATGGCTGCATAATATTCCATTGTATATATATACCACTTCTTCTTTATCCATTTATCTGTTGATGGACATTTAGATTCTTTCCATAGTTTGGCTATTGTGGACATCGCTGCCATGAACATTCAGGTGAATGTGCCCCTTCAGATCACTACATTTGAATCTTTAGGGTATATACCCAGTAGTGTGATTGCTGAGTCATAGGGTAGCTCTATTTTCAACTTTTTGAGGAACATCCATGCTGTTTTCCAGAGTGGCTGCACCAGCTTGCATTCCCACCAACAGTGTAGGAGGTTCCCTTTCTCCATATCCTCACCAGCATCTGTCATTTCCTGACTTGTTA
>RCUC01085354.1:0-27159 GCA_003697995.1 Taxidea taxus jeffersonii
ATATGATACTTTATGTGGAAAACCCAAAAGACTCCACTCCAAAAACTGCTAGAACTCACACAGGAATTCAGTAAATTATTGGAATATAAAACAAATGCACAGAAATCAGTTGCATTTCTATACACCAACTGCAAGATAGAAGAAAGAGAAATTAAGGAGTTGATCCATTTACAATTACACCCAAAACCATAAGATACCTAGAAATAAACCTAACCAAAGAGGCAAAGTATCTGTACCCAGGAAACTATAAAGTACTCATGAAAGAAATTGAGAAAGACACAAAGAAATGGAAAAACGTTCCATGCTTATGGATTGGAAGAAAAAATAATGTGAAAACGTCTATGCTACCTAAAGCAATCTATACATTTAATGCAATCCGTATCAACATACCATCAATTTTTTTCAAAGAAATGGAACAAATAATCCTAAAATTTATATGGAACCAGAAAAGACTCCCCAATAGCCAGAGGAATCTTGAAAAAGAAAACCAAAGTCAGTGGCCTCACAATTCCAGACTTCAAGCTCTATTACAAAGCTGTAATTGTGAAGACAGTATTGTACTGGCACAAAAGCAGATACATAGATCAATGGAACAAAACAGAGAGCCCAGAAATGGACCCTCAGCTCGATGGTAAACTAATCTTCAGCAAAGCAGAAAAGAATGTCCAATGGAATAAAGACAGCCTCTTCAATAAATGGTGTTGGCAAAATTGGACAGCCACATGCAGAAGAAAGAAACTGGACCATTTCCTTACACCACACACAAAATAGACTCAAAATGGATGAAAGACCTCAAGGTGAGACAGGAATCCGTCAAAATCCTTGAGGACAACACAGGCAGCAACCTCTTTGACCTCAGCTGCAGCAACTTCTTCCTAGGAACATCGCCAAAGGCAAGGGAAGCAAGGGCAAAAATGAACTACTGGAACTTCAACAAGATCAAAAGCTTTTGCACAGCAAAGGAAACATGCAGCAAAACCAAAAGACGACCGACAGAATGGGAAGATGTTTGTAAATGACATATCAGATAAAGGGCTATTATCCAAAATATATAAAGAAATTATCAAACTCCACACCCAAAGAACATATAATCCAATCAAGAAATGGGCAGAAGACATGAACAGTTCTGTAAAGAATACAAAGGGCCAACAGACACATGAAAAAGTACTAAACATCACATGGGATTAGGGAAATACAAATGAAAACGACGGTGAGATACCACCTCACACCATTCAGAATGGCTAAAATCAACAAGTCAGGAAACCACAGATGTTGGCTAGGATTCATGCAAGGGGGTGAAGCCACTCTGGAAGACAGTATAGAAGTTCCTCAAAAAGTTGAAAGTAGAGCTACTCTACGACCCAGGAATCGCACTACTGGGTATTTACCCTAAAGATACAAATGTAGGGGTCCGAAGGGGCACGTGCACCTAAATGTTTATAGCAGCAATGTGCACAATAGCCAAACTGTGGGAATAACCTAGATGTCTATGAACAGACGAATGGATAAAGAAGTGAGATATATATATATATATATATATATATATATATATATATATATATATATTAGAATACTATGCAGCCATCAGAAAACCTGAAATCTTGTCATTTGCAAGGATGTGGATAGAGCTAGAGGGTATTATGCTAACTGATATAAGTCAATCAGAGAAAGACAATTATCATATGATCTCTCTGAAATGAGAAATTTGAGAGGCAAGGCAGGAGGTCATGGGGGAAAGGGAGGGTAAAAAATGAAACGAGATGGTACTGGGGAGGGAGACAAACCATAAGAGGCTCTTAATCTCAGGAAGCAAACTGAGGGTTGCTGTGAGGGGAGGATAGGGTGGCTGGGTTATGGACATTGGGGAGGGAATGTATCATGGTGAGTGTAAGACTGATGATTCACAGACCTGTACCCCTGAAGCAAATAATATATGTTAACAAAAAAACACTAATGATGTACTGTATATTGGCTAATTGAACATAAAATAAAAAAGATGGTGTTTGCCAAATGCATAGCACATGTTAGCTAAATTTTACTTTCCAGCTTAACTAGATACCTCAGTGATGTCCAATATCACCCAGCCTCTCCCCAAACCTACCTACACATCTTCAGCCCTGTTCTTCACCTTGCCTGGACTATCCTCTCCCACCTTCCCATTTCTGTCCACCATACTTATATGCCTCCTCCTCAGACCATCTTTGTACCTTTGGCATCCAAGTATGACGCTTACTTCCTCTGAACCATACATGATTCTTGGGTTTATTTCTACAACTCATGAGACACTTGACACCATGACTGTGTGCTGTGCTTTGGCATATGTCATCTATTCTCATAAGTGTTCATGTGTATTTTCTCTGCACATGCTATTTACTTAACAAATCACTTCTAAGTCACTGAATGGAATGATCAATCAATTAATTGATGATGATGTCTGCATCTGGCATGAGCAAATGGAAAGCCATTTGGAAGTGATGGTTGATTTAAACAAAAAATAAGACAACAAAAACACTTCACATTTTCTGTGCTGATTTTTTAATGAACATCTTATAATCTTACAAAATAACTGGCTGTAACTGTTTTACATTACAATACAGTAGATCAGCTCCTTTCACTGTGTTCCCAATCCGGCCATCCCCTTGGGGTGCTAACTGATGCACTCAATGGCGATCTCACAGAGGAGAGGAAGTGCCAAGCCCAATGCCTTGTAATGGAGGGAAGGAAAGGAGAGAATCAAGAATAACTCGTCACTTTCATGTACAGGTTTGCCTGCTGCTCATTCTCCTTACTCTGTCCTCTCATCTCTGTGTTTGCAGACTGTCATACTAACCATTAGAGTCAGCTAGTCCTGGGCCACTTGGACAACCAGAGCCTCTAGTTAATAGGAAAAAAAAAAGCAGAGAAGTGACTTTTGGGACAAAGAAGGGCCTGTGGGAGAGGTCCTCCATGACCCCATGGATGGGTAAGAGCAGCCAAATGCAGACCAGCACATGGAGTGAGTGGGAGTTGATATCGCCTGGGAATCTATGAGCATGGTGTCTCAGTCCTTCCACTTTATTAAGGACATGAGAGTTAAAACACACTAGGCCCCAGAGAAAATGGCTAGAAGAGCCTACCACCTATGAATGGCCTAAGCTGACATGGGCTGGGCAGCCTTTAGCCAGAAGTGCTTTCCACACACCACAGAAACTGCCCTCTTGCCTTCTCAGGGCAGTCGTGGATTATAGATGTTGCCAATGGAGAATAAAATATTTGTAAATGAAGTATGACAGAGAAATGTTCTCGCTGTTCTTTCTGTGAAGAGACTGAGCACAGACCCACACTGGTGTGAACCACAGGCTTGCAACCTTGCAGGGGAGCTATAGCCTTCCTGAGCTGGGAAAGGCCCAAGACACCTATTCTGTGGCCTCAGTCTCAGACACAAGGCATGATTCCCTGACGAAGAGCTTGATGCACTTCCAAGAATCTGGATACTCTCCCCAAGAAAACAATTTTACAACTCCGTAAAAAAGAAAAAAAATCGGCAATCTAAAATAAACTTTTTCCACCGTCCTTTCCATATTGAAGCCTACTACAATCCTAGGAAGATTTATTCTCTTTCTGGGGTACTAAATGTGAACCCAGATAATGAACAGAGCAGTAGGTATCTAGATTTCCCTTGTGGCCAGAAACATAGAGGACAAGGGCTTTTGGGATGGCAACCTCTGCTCCTTTCTTTCCCCAGTGATGGTGTCACCCCCATTTTATATCCCTAGAGATAAATATATGTATACCCCCTTCTTTTTTTCCCCATTCCATAATATTTTTCTTTCCTCAAGATAGCGGTGGGGAGTATTTCCTCTTCCAATTTGCAAAGCCATTGCTTCAGTGTTGGTGGGAAGAGTAGAAAACTTGTGGTCAGAGCCAAAGAGCAGATGATTCAGAGAGACCAAGGTTGCATTCTAATTTTGGCCCATTCTTCGCTTCCATTGGAGAGGAGGCTCTGAGGAAGCAAGCCTCCCAGCCCTTCTTGAGGTAACAAACTGAAGTGCTGAGCAAGAAGTTAACTCTCTTTCCTCAAGGCTTAATCCAGAAGTTGTTACCAAAAAAAACTGCAACAGACCATGTGCAAAAAGAGTAAGCCTGGGTGGTAAACAGAGGCCAGTTAAAGTGGTCATTTTACCCACAGTCCATCTATTGAACAAGAAAGGATAATGACAACAAAATGGACCCTAAATAGTTGAAATTCTTCTCTCTTCCCACAGAGTGTCACCCTTGCTCCACGTGTTTCCATAGCTTTCTCAAATCAAAAACTCTAGGTCACGGATATGATATATTGTACTGGAACAGAATTTACCTCAGATCCCACGTCGCTTGAAAGATTCCCCTCCAATCTGTTCTGGAGATTTGGCACAAGGGCAAGTCTCTTTGCCTCATGTCATCCCCCTGCCAAGGGCTCTGATTTACTCCTGGCCTCTCCCACCTCCATGGCTTTGCTTGGCTTCCCCATCTCTGCCTATTCTTCCATCTTCTCCCATTTTCCCCCTATGTCATGTCCATAACATTTTTTCCCCCCAGAAAATCAGCAATTGGTCCTGTGTCTGTGAGTGATAGCTAGGTCTGGGGACTTAGAAGGAGAGAGGGCACAGGCCAGTCATGAGGAATGTGTGAGTTCCTATAATCCTGTCAATCAGAGAACAAGCCCCAGTACAAACTTGCTCATTGACTGGCAGGTGAGAGCCACCCTTGGGATAGGCACATGTGGGAGTGTAGAGGATCCTGGGGCTCAATAACTCCAGCTAAGAGTTCTGAGAAGTGAAAAGTAGTGAATATGTTCCTTCTGGATAGATACACAAGAACCACAGTCTGGTTCTTCTGGCCCCAGCACCAATGGGTACTCCCACCCAGCGTGCCATGCTTCTTAATGTTATCATTGACCCAATCCTTCATCGCCTTAAACTGGGCCCAGGTTCCTGCTCATGAAAAGATGATTAGCTGACATGTTAGTTTCAAAAATTTCATCTAATTTCTCTCTCTTTTTCCTCGCCACTTCCTTTTCAACCTGCCAACCCCCATCAATAGAAAAATGGCAGAATGACTTGCCTTGCTGTACTCAAACCCTCAGGATTCATTTTGGATGTGAACTTCACAGCAGCATGTGTGGAACAATGTATAATTTTTAGCTTAGTAGACAGCAAAAAATATAATATATATAATATATTTATATAATTATGTTTAAATACTTATAAGGAAATAATAACTAACCTCATTATGACTAAAGGAGACTACACAAAAGAAAGGGAGCCAGTTTAGAGTAGATGAGCCCCAAAAGATGGCAATCCATTCAAAATAGGTGTTAACAGAGTGTCCCTGGCAACTTCTCTTCTAGTATTTTGGTATTGGTTTACAAGTTGGGTGGGGCTGAAGAGTTGGTGGGGTGCAGAGTGGGGAATAGGACAAGAGTTGAGGATGGGGTTGAATAGAATATAAACGGGGGAGGAGAGTCCTTGTATAGCTATCATATTTCTCCTTCCACTTTTAATCAACTGCCTCTTGGAAGAAACTTTTGCCTGTGACTCTTCCCTACTTGGGCTACTTGGTGGAACAGCTGGCACCTATAAACATCCCCTTGCATGTCTATAAGAACCTCATGCTCTTCCTCCATCCTTCAGTTCACAACCTTTCTTCTTTGTTCACCTTTTGTTTTCTCTTACAGAGGCCTCTCTTTCTTACTGCCTCCAGGGCAGTGGAAGGAGGGGCTCCATCCCACAGTTACTGATTTTCTTCAGCCTTGGGGTCTCGGCAGGTGCATTCATCCAGGTCACAGTCAGCAGCAAATGGAATGACCTAGGGGAAATCAATGAGAAGTTGAAATAACCCATTTTCTTGCCAAGCTTCATACTCCTCAACCAGATTCTGCTTTTCTCACTTGGTCCCAGAGGAAGTGTGTTAATATCACAGAGCTGAAACTAACACTCAGTTCTTGCACTTACACGTCATGGTAAATCTTCCTTGCTTCACTTTATTTACGTGTGTGTGTGTGTGTGTGTGTGTGTGTGTGTGTGTGTACAGTGGAAGGACAATAGTAATTCCCCCAGGTGGTGGTAATGTGATTTAAATAAAATGATGGATATAAAACACACATTTCCAGGCATCGGTAACACCTGTTACTACTACTTCTAATATAATCATTAGTGTCAAGAACCACTGCTAATGTTTTTGTCGCCATTATCCTCTTCACAAAATCCCTGTAAAGTAGGTAAGATGGATGTTAGCATTTTCTTTTTATCAAGAAGGCCAAGAGAGATTGGATGACTTAAGATCATGGCACTACTATCTGGAAAACCAAGGCTCTACAGCCTAACTCTATGGCTCTTACTTCTTGGTGTTCTTAGAGCCATACCATCATCTTTGGCATCTTGTAAGCATGAGGTTTTGCCTACCTTGAACCCAGGATGTACTTGGACTTGGTGAAACAATGCATCTCTCTACCCACTGTCTGTGGCTGGATTGCCTTCCTGCTATATAATTATCCCTACTCTGTGCCAAAAACGATCTAGCAAAAGTTGCTCTCTACCTGTTCTCACTACAGCATCAGCAGACAGATACACTTTTTGAGTGTCCGTAACCACCGTCAGAGAGAATTGGGCATGTTGGGAGATATGATGTAAAAATTAGAAAGGATTCTACCCTTTGACCATAGCCAATCAAGTGAGGTAAAAATAGGCACAGCATGTAGTAGTTCAAAGCACACTGAAAAGATGGGCTTAGTGATTGGGCAAGGGAGTTGGAAAATGGGTGGTATTATTTGGGGAAATTTTCCAGCATATTTTCACAAAGGAGGTAAAATATGATTTAGGGGGATAAAGTGCCTTTTCTTTTTTTTTTTTTTTTTAAGATTTTATTTATTTGAAAGAGAGAGAGCAAGGGGAAGGGGCAGGGGGAGAGGGAGAGAGAGAATGTCAAGTGGACTCCATGCTGAGCGTGGAACCAATATAGAGTTTGAACTCAGGAACCTGAGATCATGATCTGAGCTGAAATCAAGAGTTGGATAGTCAATGGACCGAGACACGCAGGTGCCCCATGAAGTGCCTTTTCTTTTTTTTTCTTTTTTTAAAATTTAACTTAATTTAATTTTTTTCAGTGTCCCAAAATGAAGTGCCTTTTCAATTCTGATTCTAGAATATGCTGGCTACAGGCACTGAAATCCATTAAAGACAAACCCTAGATTTACTGAGTATGAGACGGAGATGAGGCGAGAATTGCTTGCCTTCTTCTGAATTAGTCATACCTTCCTGGGTAGAGATGGGATCCGTGACCAGTTACGGTCTGTAAGTGAGAACAGTAACTAGTTGATATGATTTCTGACCTGTTTTCCAAGCTGTTGACCTGTTTTTCTTGGTTTGGGATTTATTATTTTTTAGAGCTAAAGAGAGACAAATTGAACAGTGATCCAATGAGCCCCTGAGCATTCTGCAATAAATAAGTTAATTCACATAAGTGGTGACAACAATGTCTGGCGCAGAGTGAACAGTCAGTCATATCAGCCATTAGGTGCTAGAGTTTCAACTCTGTAGAGGTGATCATGTAGGTGTGACTTATTGTGAAGACAGGTACAAGGAAAGGAATACTATCTCTTGCATATTTCTGATTCATCAGATTGGCCAGCTAGCATCAAATATCTATGGAGCACTTAGCTTTTTATCCAAATTATCATAAAATTTCAACCTATTCGATTTCACAGGTTTAGCTTGAGCATATCTGTCAATTTCACAGAGCCCAGAGAAATAGAGATAAAAGGAATTGAGGAAAAGTTACTACTCAGGGTATGGTCTAGGGAGTGCTCCAAGTAGCTTGTGGTGGCCAGTCAACATAAACTTAAAATATGCTTATAATACACTATATAGGATTATTAATTTAATAATGAGGATTAACAATAACCAAAAGTCACTTCATTGGTAATCATGCCTCGCCAGGGGGTAGAGGCCATAATTCCCTGCCAACAGAGGTGTATCCTCTACAACAATAAGCAAATGTGAGTCACTGAGTAGCCAAAGCCATGGCTTTTCCGAAGGAGTTCCAAAACCAACCACTGGAAAACTAGTGTTTTCTAACAATCTCACCTAAAATCACTGCCTTTAATCCTGTCACCATAGAAGCTTAAATGTTTATTTACCATAACTCCCTCTTGACTACTGAATAAAAATGATACAGAATGAAGGAGAACCAGCCAAACTTATTTCTGGAGTCCCTGCCCTCCTATTACCTATAGGTGTTCTCACTTACCTTCTTGGAGGAGAGCGTGGAAGAGCAGCAGTCTCCCCCATCATAGTGGCAGTAGGCCCGGTTGTTGATGGTATCACACCATCCATCTGCCTGGAAAGGCTGGTGAGGACATGAGAGGTCAGTGCCTCTGAACAGCTTCACTGGGCTTCGTACTACTCTCCCACCCATCCCCACCATAACCCACGGAACTCAAGAGATATTAGGGGAGAGAACCCAAGGAGCAGGATACCAATTGACCTAACATCCTTAAGAAGTTGAAAAGTCTCAAGACCACTGGACCCAAGGATTTGTCAATGTTCACCAGCAATACCTGCTTCTGACCAACTGTAGGGTCCAGAATGGTTCATTTAAATTCCTTCGTCAAATTTTTCACCTTCTTGTAAATAACACATCTTTATATAAAGCAGGTTACCAAATATTTTCACACATTTTAACTCTGTTGATCATCAGGAAAAGCCTATGGTGCAGGCAAAGTTGGCTTTAATGGAGATGCATAGAAATGACAAAAACTGCTCTGGGTCGCATAGCTAGGGTCAAGCCGACTTTGGAATTAGAAGTCCTATATCTTGACTTTCTGCTTCTTCTCCTGGATTAAGAACTGTAATTTCCACCCTTTCTCCTGGTACTTTTACTCAGAGACCCTGGTAGTCCCAGCATGCTATGAAGACTCAAATGATGTTTGTCCAGAATGCAGAGGTCCTAGGGTTTGGGACACCAGTGTTGGAACAGAAATAGTCTCACACATACAGCTACCTAATGCACAGCAGCTAGACGCAGGGTGAGAGCAGAGGAAGCGAAGCTCTTTCCATTCATTCCTGTTATAGCTACAAGTTAACAGAAACCAAAATGGGAAAGGGGCCCAGGCCAAACCAGAGTTAATGGAGCATTTCTCCCCAAAAGGGAATGTATGATGAGAACAGCAACAAATGGTTAAAAAATAGCTCAGAAGCCCAATGCGTTGTTGCCCTAGAACTACTCCTGGAGAAAAACAGTGTCCCACAGTGTCCTGGAGGGCATGCCACCCAGCCCACCTACTCACTCACATTGGCCGCTTCCCCTCCTGAGTGGATGCCTAATTGAGAAGCCGCAGGAAACATCTTGTGGCCAAACTCTTTGGACCACAAGACAGTCAGTAGACTTCTGAGTTCTGAGGTCACCTTCCAGTTTGCATGTTTAAATCACTTTCTCTCCCCCCACCCTCCTTCAATGTCAAATAGTGGGACTGTTCCCTATTTCACTGTGCTTTGATGAGATAGATAACTAAACTAAAAAAAGGGGGGGCATTAAATAATTTTTGGCAATTGAATTACATCAGAACGAGCTCATCCAAATTATTACTTCAATGTTTTGATTTATTCTATGGGATCCTGAGGTCATTTGAACATCATTCCAGATGTATACCAGGATTCCGATCACTGAAAAGTTGCTACTTGTGGGGTGGAACTCAACAGCTGTTCCACAGCTGCACGGCAAAGGCAGTTGAGAGCAGGAAGTAAAAATGAATTCTGCTTTCAACACGGGCCTCGCTGGGGTAAGAGACAAAGACTGTGAGATGTACATTTGTCTCTAACACCGGCGCAAGTGACACTGGCTCTGCAGATCTTGGAATAACTATACAATGAGGACTTGGGGCTACAATTGCAGCCAGGTAATTGGAGGCTACATCCTTAACACCCATAAATGCTCTCGGGTCCTCCCAGGAGGACCAGATACATCTCCTGAGATCTCCCACCCCTGCCAGAGTTTTCTTTTTCTTTTTCAAGTGTTTGGTGGAGTATATTTTCCTCCTCTAACACTGCATCTGTTACTTTGTCTCCAACCCTGACTGACTCATTGGCAAAACTTAATCTGTTCCTTCTTTATTTTTCCTGGTATTGTCTATAAAAATCCAAAGAGCACCCAAAATACTTCTCTTACATGTAAAAGTGTGGTCTTCAGTATGGAGGATTAAAGGCAGAGCTTCCTCTTTGTAAGAACAACTTAAACTTTTGAATGGATTAATCAAGGATCCAGGGGAATCAGTCTTTCCAAAGTCTTCCCCAAGGATGGCTTCTCGTCTCAGGATCGCCAGGGGAGATAGGTTGAAAAGAGCCAGAAATGGTCTAGGTAACCTTCTCTAGCTCCCAATGGGTGTGTCTACTACTAGAGCCTGAACATGATTTCCAGAAACTTCTTTTCTAGAAGCTTCTTTTCTGCTCTTAAAGGGTCATCTGGGAAGAAAAGGGAATTTATAAAAAGGGGCAGAAAATCAGAGAAAAGGTTGGAAAGACCCAAATATTTAATTTTCTATATACCTATTAGAATTAATTATTCCTCCTCCAACCTGCCAAAAACAACTACTCCACCCTAAACAAACAGAGTCTCCTATGGCAACATGTGCCTGGGAAGCCTGACAGCTTGAGTCCAAAGTTACAATGGAAAAAATAGAAAAGGAAAAATGACTAATTGATCCAAAGTTTTAAAGCATCTGAAGACTGAATATAGATTAGATCAAAATCTCAATAAGGGAGAGGTGTCAGACTGGGGACATCACTTCTGCTGCAGGAAACGTCCCCCAACAGAGGGCGCAAGTCTTGTTTTTCTCTGCACAATGTGTCCACGGGTGAATATTTACTACACATATATAGACCTCATTTACCCTGTAACATCAGCAAACAAAGTGCTTCACTTAAGCGAATTTTTCAAATACCTGTAGCCTATTTCTTTAAGAGACATGTTTTCATTTTCCATTTTAACCATTTTGATGAAAGAAAAAAAACCCTACAAAATTCCTCTTACTCTGCCTTTTAATAACTAATAGAATAAGAAGTCATCAACATGAACATTTTTCATTTTCATTTTTTTGTACAGGAAGACTCTGTATTAGGCTGCTTACTTTTGCATTAAGTGAGCCTCCTCTAAAACACACACACACACACACACACACACACACACACACACACGCAACTTCATGAATCAAGCTTCTTAAAATTATACCTGAAGTAAATACCTAGATCTGAGAGGGAGGCTAGGTTTCTCTTCTCATGAAGCATGAACTTGAGGATATCTATGGCTGGCTAGCTGTGTTCCAGGCAGATGAGGTAGCCATAGAAATGGCTGTGGTCAGTGATGAAATCAGAAAGGCTGTCAGCCCATATGTCTATATGACTATGGAAACTGGACAACTTTGGAAACTTCTCAAAGTAAAAATAATCCCTTCTTTATGTTATTTATGTTCTTTGTGTTATCTTCTCTTTAAGGTTGTTCTGCAAAGTTAGGCATGGGGATGATGGGCCCTGTCTGTTGTCTATGGATATAGTCATTCATTCAGTCATTCAACATCCTTGATTCCAAACCTCTGTGTGCCAGGCATTGTTATGCGGATGCAAAGATAAATAAAACACAGTTTCAGGCCCTGAGAGAATCCACTGTAAGCAAGTATAGCTTATGACAATAAGTGCTAGCATAGGGAGGTGGACAGGAGAGAAGTTCCTAAGTCAGATTTTGGCTGGGGAGATTTTTAAGAGCTTTCAGGGGCTGTCTTGCTACATCTAGCCTCTAGGAGGAGAGATTAGGACTGGATGATTCAGAGGGGAGGCCTGAGAAAAAGAAAATAGACAGCCGGGTGGTCCTAAACTGCCTGTCACAGGGCCCAACCCCAGGGAGAGCTCCATAAACATTGACTGATTGGCTGATAACACTTCTCTTACTTCAACTACATTCTGCTATACTTACTACAACTACTTTCTTCTATAGCTTGCAACAGAACTCATGACCACGCTGATGTTTTAGAAAGGTTAGTTTTATACTTTGGGTGGCCTGCTCTGATGCCCTACAGGTTGGGAATCTCAGCCAAAAGTGACTATCTCCCTATAGGTAAGGCACAGGGCAGAACCCTGATTTTTCATCTTGAGGAGTGTTTCAGACCAGAAGATGCTAATCACATTTGTGTCTAAAGCTTAACACTATTTTCTTTCCTCCACATCCTTTTCCGTCAGAACCCTCTAGTTATGTGAATGACAAATTGGACCCACATCTGTTTCTTCTTATTGATGGGGCTGCATTCAGGCCCCAAAGACGCCCTTTCCCAGGGAAGCTGTGGTGCTAGGCCCAGTGGAGTCCTTGCAGTAAATGGAAACTCTTAAAAATATATATAAGAAGGGGTGCTCATTTTCTCTTTTTCTCTGGCTTTCCAATGAATGCTTCGCTTGATTCTCCAGCCTGATTCTCCTCCATTGAACCCAAAGATCTGCGTACCATGTCCATACTGGCCAGGCTTCACTACAAGGCTACTCTTAGAATTTTATAGGCAAAAAATTTACAAGGTCTTTGAGTAATGCTCAAACTACTTGCTTTTTGGTTTCTTTTTTTTTTTTTTTTAAAGGATCATAGATACATGAAATTCTAAGGTTGGATGGAGCCTTGGAGACTACTTAGTACCAAACCCTTATTGTACAAATGATGAAATGGAGCTTTAAAAAAGGAGAAATGTCTTGTTTGTAAGGCAAGTTGGTGGCCATCCTGAGAATAAGGTGGAGTCTCTGGATTCTTGATCTGATGTTCTTTCT
This sequence comes from Taxidea taxus jeffersonii, assembly GCA_003697995.1. Lineage (NCBI taxonomy): Eukaryota > Metazoa > Chordata > Mammalia > Carnivora > Mustelidae > Taxidea > Taxidea taxus. Next base: position 12,813 of record RCUC01085354.1, read on the forward strand.
ACAATAGCATGCTGCCACTATCTGATGATTTCATTCATCTTTTAATTTATTGGGAACATAGGATGATTTCATTCATCTTTTAATTTATAGGGAACATAGGGAACATAGGTTCTTTCTACAATAGCATGCTGCCACTATCTGATGATTTCATTTATCTTTTAATTTATTGGGAACAAATTCCTTTGGCACCTCTATAAAACAGGCTCAGGTACAGGAGCATTAACAAAAAAGTGAGTCCAACGATCCAACACAGAAGCAAAAAGGGCTGTACGTATGTCAATGTTCCTGAGCCCCAACAACTTCACTTCTGCTTTTCTCAGTTTTAGGACAAAGTTTATCCCAAATAAGCTGCCTGGCACTATCACTCCTTCTGGCCTCAGGGCTTGGTCTGCTAATATTTCCCTAGAGGCTGATTTCCCCAGGAGGAAGCAGCACTACACTCCCATCCCATCGGCAGATGCCTGCAACCCAGAAACATTTATTTCTGGGTCCCAGAATGCTCAAGCCAGATAATTTCTCTGCTCTCTGCCGTCATCTGACGGAAAGAGGAAATGGAGCTGTTCCCCTCCTCCAGTGTTCACCCCTTGGGGTGGGAGGGTGCCAATGATCTCACATTTGTGGGTTTGCAACAATCTTCTTGGAAAATGTAAAATTAAAATAGATACCCTGAGATGGATTCTGCAGGAAGAGATTCTTACATACAACCGCCTCTGGAAAATCTCGTCTGGCTTCCTGGGCCCAGGGAGTCCTTCCTGCCTGTGCGTTACTATGGTATATTTTACCCAGATAGGCATTATGTAGGATGTAACACTCTGTACTATCAAGGGCTCAAGGTCTAACCATCTTTATAGAACCAGCCACTAGTTCAATGTCTGATGCTACAGGAGGTTCTTAATAAATGAACAAATATGAGGGTGGCTAACGTTATTTCCTTAGCGTATTTTGTGAACAGATCCCTCCTTTCCATTATTCCTCTCCTACTACATACAGAGCATTGGTATATGTTTATTTAAGAGTGGGAAGAGACAACAAAATATACCATCAAAAAGTTCTCCTGCTATAAACACCCTAAAAATTTTGGACAAAATTTAACAATATCCTCTCAACTCCAGAGCTGGAGTAATAAGAAAAGAAGAAAAATTACCATGGCCCCAAAGCACAAAGAAACTCAATACCAGAGCAGGAAGAAGGTAGGGAAAACATGACTGTCTTTGGGATGTTGGCAAATAATCTGTAATCCAGCCGTTGGGTTTTCACAGCTGATTGGGAATAGGAGCCCAGGTCTTGGGCCTCTGTAAGGTGGGGAATGTGTAAGTGACACCATTAGTATTTTCATAAGAAGGCTGTGTTTGTGAGGACTGATAGGGAATGACACAATCACACAGCAGTGACATACAGGTAACCTGGCTCAGTTAGAACTGTGAGGTTTGTTCCTACCTACCAGCCCTGAAGACAAGATGATGCAAACCCACTAATCACTAAGATATTAAGGATTTTCTGGGTTACCAGGTAGCAGATGAAACGTAGAGTAGACCCTGGAACGCCAAGGGTCTGCTCCACAAACAACAAACAAGTAAGATGTAATTCAAAGAAAGGCCATAAAGACACATATTCTGTTGGATGGGCAGAGGGAAGCACCCCTTTTGTGGTCCTGAGAGGGGGATCCAAAGTTGGGGTGTAGTCCTGTGGTCCATGTGAGGTCATATAGCTGTTTCATGGGGCTTCAAAGCTCTCCACCAGAGCAATCCACCAGACCCTCAAAAAAGGAAAAGCCAATGTGCAATTTTATGGGGTCCAAAACGAAAGCCCAATTATAACCACTTTATCTCCAACTGACACCAAAACCAAAGCACAGCCTTGGAATAGAAATGATCAAATAGTGCAAAACCCAGTTCTTCTGAGAGAAATGGCTGGGACACATCAAGATGGAAAAAGAAAAGCAAACAAAATTAGGTCAAATGACTTCTTTTTCCTGTACACTTTTCATCAGCTTCAAGGTACACAAGGGCTCAAGACCTCCTGCTCTGGAAAATGATCAAGGCTGTACAGTCCGGTGATGAGGACCATGGGATATGGTGTTTGATAAACCTGTGCCCAGATCCCGGCTCTGTCCTTACCAACGCATATATCAGAGCAGATTACTGGACTTCCTTAAGTAGCAGTATCCTCGCTGGTGAGTGAGAATAACACCATCCTCACAGACTGTTGGGAGGGGTAAATGAGCAAATGGAGGTGAAAAACTAGCACAGTCCCTGGTCCACAGTAAGTACTCAAGGAATCCTACTTTTATGAAGGCAGCAGGAACACTCCCATTGCTTTTACTGCTGTGCGTTACTGTCTGAGTTTCCTCCACAGAGACTCTGGTCAGAAAAACTTCCAGAGTCTACCAGCAACACTTTAGAGTTAGAGCCATGGGGTTGCTCTCATCCCTGAGCCTCCTGCCCCATTCACTGCCACCACAAATGTACCATCTGAGTCATGAAGGAGTCAGGTGACAAGGGAAATGGGTCTGGAAATTATAAAAACAGAGTAGGAGAAGCCTGACTGGCTTCTGGAAACCAGGACTCTCCTCAAAACCAGAGCGGTGACTTGAGTGTCTTAGCCTCTGAAAAACCCCAAACCATCACAGACACCTCTTCCCTGACGTGCACCACAGGAAAACAGGAAAGTGAGAAGACTCTCTGACTTACTTTTCAGCCAAAAACAACCTCCCAGCAGCCCCTTTCATTTCGCTGCAAATAAAGACCTAGTGGTACAGACTCTTCCACCTCACCGACCAACAGACGCCGGCCTGCTTCCCCACCAGCCTCCACTCTGGGCCCAACCCAGCCAGGTGCCTCCACGCCCCCACCCCAAGGAAGGGGGCAAGGGGCAGGGCGAGAGCCCGGTGGATGAAGACGAGACAAGGGAGCATTCAGGTAGAGTATGCACTGATCTGTGCCAGAAAAATATTGGCTAGAAATTAGACCTCTTTTTCCCAAAAGACAGAAACAGAAGAGGACATCCCTCCACAGGTCATGCTATCTTAGGGGTTCAAAACACAGATAAGGTGGCCCTCCTGATTTGGTGGCATTTGTTGGGAAATGCTCCAGTAGTGAGGCACTGCTACTGATGGGAGTGGGTCCTGGCCCTCATTCGACATGGAGGCCTTACCCATGCTAAGATTCTTGGTGCCTCTGGCCCTTATCTCCTGCCCCCTTCTGCCAAACTGCATGAGATGACCGTGACAGTGCCCAGCACTCTGTTCCCAGCCACCATCCTTATTCCTTCATCACATCTCCAAAATCACAAGCTTACTGCCAAGCCCCCGTAGGCCATAGCTTGTCTCCATGTCCTAAACAAAGAAACCCCAAACCTTTCTGCTCCTCCTCCAGTGGTCTGACTCCTGTCCTCCACACTTGCCCTTGTCTCTGGAGCCACTGATGTAAGCAGTCAGCTGGTCCAGATTTTCTGCCGGTGACTCCCAGGACTGTGCGTTTGCCCTTCCTTCCTTCTTGAACCACGCAGCAATGCTTCTAAAATGCGGTGTTCCCAGAGTCGTGATGTTTAGGATGCAGCAAAAGCTGGGCTTGGGCTCCTAGCAAGAACTAATAATGCAACACCATCGGACCTCATTCGCCTCTCCACGGCCAGCCTGGAGGGCCCACTGATTCTTGTGACTTTGTTTTTCTTGTTTTGATGGCAGTGGGGGAAGATGGTGGGGGCAGATGTGGCCTGCATTTGGCTTTCTTGGATGGGCAATAGCTCGTGCAGGGGAATTTCCTGCCTCCTCTCCTGCTAATTGGAGCCGGCCTACTGTGTTTCAAGGTTAGAGATAGACACCTTGAACATAAGAGTTTGGAACTCTGTAAGGACCACGGGGGCAGGGACACGCTGGGACATGTTCCTTCTTCTTCTTTTTTTCTTAAAGATTATTTATTTATTTGTTTGACAGACAGAGATCACAAGTAGGCAGAGGCAGGCAGAGGGAGAGGAGGAAGCAGGCTCCCTGCTGAGCAGAGAGCCTGATGTGGGTTTGGATTCCAGGACCCTGGGATCATGACCTGAGCTGAAGACAGAGGCTTTAATCCACTGAGCCACCCAGGCGCCCCAAGGGACATGTTCCCTCTTCCACTCCTGCTTCGTTCCATGAGCCACAGGACCCCACAGCAGCACAAAGCCCAACACCCAGCACAGCAGGTTCTCAATGAATGTTTGGTGAGTGAGATTCATGGATTCTCCTCTAGAAGAGACTTTCTAAATGAAGAATATCTTCTGTTTTGCACTCCTCTTGCCTTTCCTCCAAGATAAGGTGCCTTTCCTCTATCCTGTTCCTTTGTCTCCCCAGGTAATCTGTGCTCGCTCTCAATTACTCTGTCTACAACCTCCCCTGAAAATTGTACCAGCTCAGTAACAGTAGACGCTTAGAAAAGCAAACTTGAAGATTCAGAAGAATGAAACTGGGAGAACTTCAGGCCACTGCAGCCACCTTGCTGAACACGTGGAACCCGGCTGGCTCCCGTCACCGAGGTCGGCGGTCACTCACACAGCTCCCCCTCTCTTGGCCCTCTGCCAGCTGTGGTGCCAGGTCTGCACCCCCCTGGAGGGGAACCTTCCCCTCTACATACTCCGCTCGAGAGCTGACCTAGTAGCTCTGGAAGGCAAAGGGGACAAAAGGCTGAGGAACCAGACTGAAGTCAGAAGTGGAGAACCTGCAGCAGGGAGAAAGGGCTAGAGAAGCACCTAGAAGAAGGCCCAGGGCAGATGGCCGGGGTCCTGCTCTGACTTTGAGCCTCTGCTTCCCTCTGTCCCTGTCTTCTGGTTCCTTGGCCAGCCTACAGTTCATGGAAGGTTGAGGCTGTCCTGGGCTGGTGAGGGGAATGTTCTACCACAGCTCGCCATGCGTGCTCGCCCCCCGGCGCCCCGCCACACGCACACCCATGCCAGGCAGCTCGGCATTTCTTGGCTCCCCGCGCCTGCCTGTGGAAGATGACTGGGAATGCAGACTGTGGGAGGAAACGACAATATTCATTGTTTGGATTAAATATTTTTCTTGGCCCTCCTGCTGTTTGCTGAGCGTCTTATTTTTTTCTTTCCCCATTCTCTCATTCCTTCTCTTCTCCCTCCCTTCCTACATCTCTCCCCTCTCTCTCTCTTTCTTTCTCTCTCCTCAGCAATCAAGCACACTGGGAGAAATCTCGAGGAGAAAGCAGACACTCTTAGGGTGGAAGGAGCTGTTTAAAGAAACCAAAGCGATTGACCAAACCTTTTGCTATTCCAGCACCACACCCAGCTCCTCACAAAAAGGGTGCACTTTGGGGCAAATCTAAATCACATGATTTGAGTGTTTCCAAGTGTTCCTGGGATGTAGCAGCACTTGTTTTCTATTCCATTCTCTCTCTCTTTGATATATGTGTATATACACATGATTACATACATGTAATATACACATAAAATACACATATATTCCATACAGATAAACACATACACATAAATATCGTACATTTGCTATATGCAGTATTCATATGTAAGATAGATGTGTCATAATAATATACAATATGTATATTATAGATATATAACATTAAAATATGTGTTTTTATTCTATATACACATGCACGCACCTGCACACAGACATATACAATTTCTCCTGGCATAAAGAATGAACCTGAAGGTAAAAATATTTTTACAAACTACAAGCCGTCATTGAGAAACCAGGCACTATTTTTTATCTTATATATGGCATTTTCTGTGCATAAGGCACTGTGCTACAAGGATTGTATGCCTGATCTTACTGAGCCCTCACAACAACTCAGTGAGGGAGGTATTATTATCATACCCGTATTACCAATTAAAACACCAAGGACTTGAGCTGCTGAGGAACATGTCTGAAGAAAAGATACAGAGCCACTCTTATGCCCAGGCTCATGCTGTCATTATCTTGACACGCTCACGCTGCCTCCAGCATCGTTATCAAATAGTAATGACATACCGCACTCCACAACTCAGGCCAATCTGTCGCCACAACTATGGGCATGCAAAGCCACTCTCTGAGGAAAAGTACATGCTATAGAAATTCATGAAAAATGTATAATCTGGGATATGTGTTCAAAACATATACTATGAGCCAGGCACGAGGCCAGCTGCTGAAATTCTGGGATACCGAATCAATACATATTTAGTGTGTCTTCTAGACCCAAGGCCCCACAGTAGGTTCTATGGATGACAAAGTCTGCATTAGAGAAGTTTTGGTATCATCAACACTGAATAAGGCAGAATCTGAACAGCATCTGAGACAGTAGAGAAGAATTCACAGGCTGGTGGAGGGTTGATTCCCAAAGTGATTAATGGCACCAATAAGAGCTATAAGGTTCAGGGGGTGCCTGGGTGGCTCAGTGGGTTAAAGCCTCTGCCTTCGGCTCAGGTCATGATCCCAGGGTCCTGGGATCGAGCCCCTTGTCGGGCTCTCTGCTCAGCGGGAAGCCTGCTTCTCTTCCTCTCTCTCTCTCTCCTCTGACTACTTGTGATCTCTGTCTGTTAAAATGAATAAAATAAAATTAAAAAAAAAAGACCTATAAGGTTCAGAATGGGAATGGGGCTGGGACATTTCAGAAAGGCTTTATGGAATATACAGGATTAGATTTAATCTTTGAGCACAGATGGGATTTGGTCAGAGAGAAGTCCTAGCAGGAGGGCAAATAAAAATTTAAAGATGCATCTGTGGTTTTCTGCCTCGAGAACTAATGGCCCACATTTGGAACTAGGTCAAAATCTCCATTCAGAGCAATCTAGCTGGTCCTTGTTCAGAAGACAATATGGAGGCACTGGAAGGTTTGCTTTGTTGGTTTTTTGTTGTTGTTTTGTTCTGAGCAGAAGAACATGACAGAAGTTGTGTTTCAGAGGTTGGGTCTGGGGACCGTGTGGGAGATGTTCAGGACAGAAGTGGAAGGGTTCAGAGCAGGTGAAAGTTTACCTCAAACAGATCTGAACTGAGAAGAACAGAACTGGCTGGTTGTAATATGGAACCAGAAAAAAAAAAAAAGCAAACAGGGGTATCGAGAAGGAAAATAGCCAGGATTGGAAAATGGTTGTATTTGGGTAGAAGACCAATGGAGATGAAGGTTCTTTCTATGTCCCTTGACTATTCAAATTTTGCTAAACTTTTCTCAAAAAGTTTGCTTCTCAAAAAAATAGCTGGAAAGAATCCTTGCTAAATCTAAGGCCCGAGTCTTAAGAAATAGAGCCTCATCAGTCAGCAAACCCTGTCCCAGCTCACAGTGAGAAGCTCTAATTGTTTTCTTTTTCCATATAAACACACGCCTAGAGGGGGCCCGGCCCATTTTCTCTCCTGCCTGATTCCTGCCAGGCTCTCTCCACAACTTAGACATGACTGTTTTATCACCCCCTAATATACTCAGGTCCAGCTGAGTTAAGGGATGGCAGGAGGGAGGTGTCATATTTATTCTAGAATATTTTCTTGCCAATAGTCTTGTTTCTTTTAGCCCCAGTCTAATGTTTAGTTCCTGTGTCTATGACCCGCTCAATTTATGTGGCTGATTATCGTGGTTCTCAAGCTCACCCTGTCACGCCATGCCTGGTCATCCATCTGGCTGTTCTGTTCTCCGTTAATTGGTAGATGAGTCCAGTCTCCCTTTCCCCCATATGGAACCTATTCTCTGTGCAAGGGTCTCGTGTATATCCCCCTTTATCTTGGGGATGCTTGTCCGTGTATCTTATTCACTCACCCACTGATCAGCTGTTTCACATGTTCTCCATGCTCATCTCCTGGGTCTCTGATCCTCACTCGACAGGGTTCAGTGGCACACGCCTGCCACCTCTTCCTCCAGCTTAAAGCTTGCAAACCCAGGGGAGGTGTCCCAACAGGTGGCCAGTAGCCCGGGTTCATCTCTTAGTTGGGTGTTTTATAAGTCCTATGTCCCTAGTTTATGTGTTGTTTATTTGTTTTTAATCTTCCTACCAGTTAAGAATGGGGACTCTGGAATCACACTGCCTGGGTTCCTGTACTTATCCCACATTTACTTCCTCTGGAGCTTTGGAAAGGTAACTGAATTCTCAGCCCCTCACTTTCCTGTTTACTGAACAGGAATGATAATAAGGGTAATGATTCCTCGGTCTGTACCTGGTGTACGATAAGCGGTCATTAATGTTAGTAAGTATACCATGCAACCAGGAGCTATTTCTTATCTGTTTGTTTTCTGTGTGCAATGAGCCTGGATATTCCAGGAATTGATGGTTTCCTGGCTGTGAAGGTGGGCAGTAGCCTTCCCAAAGAGAACCTGTTCACTTTTTTACGAGTTTTAACGACAGCCTGTAGTCCCAGGGATCTTATATTTATCTTTTCCAACTATGGGAATAGAATGACCATATATAATATGGCCTTAAGGCAGGAAAATACTTAAATCAAGTTATCTGATACTCACCCTCTCTCTTACGTTCTCCTGTAGAGAGCTGAGATACAGACACAGCAGCAATATTGTGTTAAATCTGCCATTAGTCCCTTCTCTCTTTCTTCCCCCATCATCCCCACTTCCTTGCTGGACCCTGCTTGGTCTGACAATCCCCATGACCGGTGTATCCATCTCTACCATTGCGTCGGCCTATTCCTCTGCCCCTCTGGAAAGCAGCTGACATACTAGGGGGCCAATGACAAATGTGCATCTGCCGCTAGATAAAAGAGAATATGTACAGGCAAAAAGTGACTTTAATTTAGGAAAGTTGGACACTTTCTGAGCCCTATGTGGGAGACAAACATTTGAGAGAGACCATAGAAGCATGTGTAGCACCCCTGAAATTACAGAGTGCAGGCCACCTCTTAAAGAAAACTGGGAAACTTAGTTCTTTGTATCAGAACATCTTCTGCTTAGGGGACGTGAGCATGAGCAATGCTATTAGGAACAAAGCATAAGTTCGAGCCCCAACTGTCAATATGATGACATCTGAGGTGAGGCCTCTGACAGGTCATTAGGTTTAGATGGTACCATGATGTGATCAATTCTCTTAAAGAAGACATACCAGCACTTCCTCTCTCTCTCTGCACTGTGAAGACATAGCAAGAAGGCAGCCATCAGGGGCACCTGGGTGGCTCAGTGGGTTAAAGTCTCTGCCTTCGGCTCAGGTCATGATCCCAGCGTCCTGGGATCGAGCCTCGAATCAGGCTCTCTGCTCAGCAGGGAGCCTGCTTCCCTTTCTCTCTGCCTGCCTCTGCCTACTTGTGATCTGTGTCTGGCAATGTCTGTCAAATAAATAAATAAAAATCTAAAAAAAAAAAAAAAAAAAAAAGGAGGCAGCCATCAGCACACCACAAAGAAAGCCCTCACTGGGAAACTGAATCATCCGGCACCTTGATCTGGGACGTTCCAGTCTCCAGAACTCTGAGAAATAAATGTCTGCTATGGAAGTCACCCATTCTACGATATTTTGTTAAGCAGCCCAAGCAGACCAACACACATGCCTTATGTAGTGAATTTATTAATTCAGCTATTTTCACCGATTTGTCAACACAAAGAATATTCAGAGCTCCCACCTGAAAAAAGGGAGCATGAGAAGAAAAGTAAGAGAGAATAGGCAGGAAGCAGTTCTCAGAGGGAGCCCAAAGAAGTAAAAAGGTCACCAGCTACTATTCAGTTACTAGGCAATCTGGTAGATGTGGCCATCAGGCTGGGCACACAGGGCATGGAAAGATGACAGGTAGCATGGCCAACAAGCCGGGCAGGCTGCAGGCACTCGTGACTCAGCTACCGTGTCATTAGGGTCATAAGTGGTTCCAAGGCCAGAGACTGTTCCCAGAAACCTAACAGCACTGCAGACATGCACCACCAAGTTTAATATTTCTCACATTAGAAAGACTTCAGTTGAATCTAATCTCGTTTTTAATTAGTCCTCACATCGCCTGGTGAGACAGATTAATATGATTATCCATATTTCACTGATGGGGAAAATGAGACAAAGGGCCATGCCCCAAGGTCACTTGGGGAATGAGCAATAGAGGTGAAAATTAAACTTAAGCATTTTAAACTTTCAAACCAGCACACAAGGGAGAGGACACTGGGGAGCAGCTTTCATCTCCATTTGTTCAGGATCTTTCACATCCGGATAATGCATATTCAATTTATTGCTCTATTTATCTAATTAAAAATATATTAAAAAATAAAATACTAATTCCACTTCTGAACCCCCAAATTCATATTCAATGCATAAGGAATTTTCCAAATAATATATGCCAGGAAAAGCCAAAAAAGAAGATAAAATGAGCACTACTTAACCATATGTGAATATTTATTGACTGTTTATGGAATATTTAATAATAAACTACAGTGTGGGGGGGTGGATATAAACACAGAGGAATGAAACGTGCCCCCTGCCCTCCAGAGAAGCTGGTTTAACGGGATGTGAAAAATAAGTACACCAACAAAAACACAAATAGCATACACCTCCAACCACATAGGCAGGAACCAAGTTTTCTTTGATCCCCACAGTATATGGTCAGGCATTATATGTTGGTAAACTATTGGCTGAGCTTTTCTCAGAACAAATTGAGATATCAGTGTGAGAGGCAAATTCACAGAACAATCATCCATTCCCCTTCCAGCCCAATTAACTCCATCTTCAACCCCTCTCTATTCACAACCAACATCCAAATGTTTACCAGTTCTACTGCAGAAATAGTTTTGTATTCGGCCCCTTTTCTTTCTTCTCTTTTTAATTCCTCAGTTCAGTGAGAAGGCTGTTCCATTAGCTCAGGTTAGAGATGATAAGTTTCTGACCTCCATGGTCAAAAATATGCCACCATGACTTTCTACCTAAAGTATAAATCCTATCATCTCTTCTCTGCACCAGAGATATTTAATGCTCACCGGATATCGGTGTATTCCCTTGTTTCCCTACTCTCCTGAGGTGGGCTTCAGGCCATGTAACCATGTCCTGGTAAATGGAAAGGCAAGCAGAAATGATGTATCACTTCTGGTCCAAGGGACTCAAAAGTTACTGGCCTCCCTGTTTCTCTTCCATCTCTTTGGAGGCAACCACAGAGACCACATTTTGAGAGACCAGAGGAATAAGATGGAAGAGACGAATGGGTTGCTTTGAAGAATTATACCTTTAGAGATTTAAGACTTAACCTCAAAGACCAAACCAAAGGGTGGAACTTTACACCCTTACAATCAAAGGGTGGAACTTAACTTTGTGAAGACTTTTAATTGGATTAAAGTGATACCTACAGGATCCTTGCAACTGAACAAAATGCTTCATAGAGAACAGACTAAGGACTCTGTCCCAGAGAAGCTTCCTAAACTCAGAATACCTTTGATTAAATCTACAGAGAGGCACATCTGAGAAAGACTTGTAAGGACAGCTCTTGGTATATGGATTTGACTAAAATTAAATATATACAAAACCTATAATGTCTGTGAGTTGAGGTGCCAAAAGCATCATCGGCTTGGATTAAAAGAGACTTTGGAGAACATAAAAAGATTTTTGGGTCCTCCATATTCTACTACATCAAAGCAGGCAGAGAAAGCTACTTAGTATCCAATAGAGGGATGTTCTCCAGGGCTTCTTTTTGTGGCCCAAGAGGATAATGGAAAAGGAAGGACTTCCAAGTCAGCAGAGCTCAGAGCCATGAAGAACAATGGACTTGAGAGCTATACCCAGGGAGTAATCAAAAGCTCATAATAAGAAGCAGTCCCTATTCTTAGAGTAGAGATTTTTTGCCACTTTTCTCAGAGGGATTTCAGAATTGTTGTGGACCAGGAACTGTTATGTGCCTCTCACCATTCTCCTTGAAAGAGGATGCTCACTGTAGGTGTCTTGTTTCTGCTTCACTTTGTCCATCAGGTGTGGAAGGCAGATAACCTGTGATTTTAGTACACCAGGCTCTAGATTAAGAGAAGCACATCTTAACCTGATAGTAAATCATGATAGTGTAGATTTTCAAGCCTGATGCTGTGACTGGTAAGTCATATGGGTAAGTCAAATGGACTGGGTAAGTCCATTATGATTGGAGTGTTTGGGGATCAGGTGGAATGAATCTGAATGTAAAAAATGTTTGTGACTACAAAGGCTGATTGGCGGATGATATGATATGTCTATAGTTCCTTTCACTCCTCCTTTGCTATATGACTTCACTATCAACAGAGTATAATTCCTCTTCCCACTAATTTTGGACCTAGGAATGTGGTTTGTCGTGACCAATGTAATGTGAATGTGTGTAACGTATGCTACATTTGACCAGAGGTTTTGAATGTGTTGGCATATCTTGGCTGATATTTGGGGATTATTTGTTGGGCAGCATTATTATAGACAAGTTTGATGACTGCAATGTACCACTTCCTTTCATGTCTTTGCCTTTCCACATGCTTCTATTTATCCTTCAAAAGGTTACTCCTCTGTAAGGTCTCCATGTAATTGGGACAAGCTATTTGCTTTATCCTCTGTGCTCCCATATGACTTTTTGTTCATATTATACTCATTGGGTAGCAACTGGTCTTTTACTTCCATTGCATAGATTTTGTTAGGAACTTAATCACTTATAATCTCAGCATGTAACAGGAACCCAGAAATATTATTTTAATGGAAGAAATAAGTAAATGGGTGTAAAGCAGTGGGCACTGTTTAATGACCATGGTATAAGCTGGGAAAGGAGGCTATGATTCTTCTGCAAATCCTAGCCATCAGGGGGAGCAGCAAGCTTTTAGATTGAGAAATGGTATGAGGCTCACACAAAAAAGCTGGATAGATTTGGGTTTTTTTCATGTGCTGGAATTTGGAGCCCTAGATTCTGTAGCTAAGCTTGGAGAGGTGGGAAGATGCTTCCCATGCAAGAAGTATTGTACATTCCTGGGTTAGAACATGTTTTCTTTGGGGGTTGTTGTGGTTTCTCTCTCTTTTCTCTTTTCTTTTCCTTTTTTTTCCCCAGCTTTGGAAGCATTTCATGTTTGCAATAACAATAACAACAACAAAAATATGAGGTTGGCCCAGTATGAATCAGGAGAGAATTTGTTCATGCAGTGGAAGTAGGGGGTGGGAAGAGGGGGAGGAAGGTGGAGGGAGGGGAGAAGAAAGGAAAAACATACTCGCCAGGAGCTCAGCAGAAGAAAATGCCATGCCTGACACGTGGCTGGCACAGAGGGCAGCAACATCTGTTCCCCATGAGGATCCCTGGTGTGCGCTGCTGTGTGTGCACGTGTGTGTGCATGTGCGTGTGTAAGGAAACACCCAGGCTCTGTGCTTCAGGAAGCCTGCTCGTGGCTCCAGCCTCACTGAGTCTGAAATGCTGCCCTCAGCGGTGGCCTCTTACCATGGGTTAGATCTCCCGCCAACTTATTCTTGCGAAGTATGTTGCAGGCTAGAATGGGCTGTGGAAAACAAGCCCGAGAAAAGCCACAAGGGCCTCCTGACCCATTTGAATTTTTCTCCTGCCAAGTTCTCATTACTGATCTTAAATAGGAAGGAAAACAGTGTATAAGGCTGAAGAGGCTATGGAGAACTTATGGGAGGAGAAAGGCTTACACAGGACTGCTGGGTTAGGGGTGCTGAGACAAGGAAGAGGTAATAAGTCTGTTTGCAAAATAGGTATATGGCTTTATTTTGCCAGTTTTTTTCCAGCTTGGTTAAGCATTCAGAGACTCATTTTTCCTCGCTTATTCTTGTTACTCTGTTCAATGAAATAGAGGAAAACTAAGGTGGAGGGTGTGTATCCTCTATGGACAGTGGGCATCCTCTGAAGGGGAGCTTCTGGAGAAAAGGTCCCTAAGCTGTTGGGCTGGTGTGGGAACGCTGCCGCAAGCCTCAGACCAGAGCTTTCGTTAGCTCCTTAGACAAGGTTCCGATGCCCACGTTGGGTGCCTACACTTGGGAAAGCCATGCTCACTGCAGTCTTTTTTTTTTTTTTTTTAAGATTTTATTTATTTATTTGTTAGAGAGAGAAAGAGTGAGCACAGGCAGACAGAGTGGCAGGCAGAGGCAGAGGGAGAAGCAGGCTCCCTGCCAAGCAAGGAGCCCGATGTGGGACTCGATCCCAGGACGCTGGGATCATGACCTGAGCCGAAGGCAGCTGCTTAACCAACTGAGCCACCCAGGCGTCCCTCATTGCAATCTTAACACCAAAAAGTATTCAGTAGAAAAGACTCTTACAGGGGCACCTGGGTGGCTCAGTGGCTCAGTGGGTTAAAGCCTCTGCCTTAGCTCAGGTCATGATCAGGGTCCTGGGATTGAGCCCTTGAATCGGGCTCTCTGCTCAGCAGGGAGCCTGCGCCACCCCCCCTTTTGCTCAGCAGGGAGCCTGCGCCACCCCCCCTCTGCCTACTTGTGGTCTCTGTCTGTCAAATTAATAAATAAAATCTTAAAAAAAAAA
>RCUC01085361.1:0-19175 GCA_003697995.1 Taxidea taxus jeffersonii
CTGAGATCACAGGGGTGAGGGGATGGGGGACGTGCCCTCCGTGAGATCGCAGGGGTGAGGGGATGGGAGACGTGCCCTCTCTGAGATCACAGGGGTGAGGGGATGGGGGACGTGCCCTCCGTGAAATCGCAGGGGTGAGGGGATGGGAAATGTGCCCTCCCTGAGATTGAAGGGTGAGGGGATGGGAGACGTGCCCTCCCTGAGATCACATGGGTGAGGGGATGGGAGACGTGCCCTCTCTGAGATCGCAGGGGTGAGGGGATGGGAGACGTGCCCTCCCTGAGATCACAGGGGTGAGGGGATGGGAGATGTGCCCTCCCTGAGAACTCTGAGCAGCTCTGAGTGACAGCTGCTGCTGTCCTTCAGCTGGGGCGGGCATGCTGCACATGTCTCTGCCGAGTCCAGAGTTCAGGGCTGGGGGCCTCAGTTTGGGATCGTGGAAACCAGCGACCCTAGTCCTCACCGGAACTCCCCAACATAAAGGCTAACACTTCGGGCCGCATTCACCTCCCCTACCACTAGTGCACAAGTAAGGATTCAATTGACAAGCTTTAGGTTGACACAAAGAATCTGCCTTCTGTAGTGGGTCAGTCCTCCTGTCCCGATCTCTCCTTATTTCGGCAGACTAGCTTCTGGGGTCGGAACGCGGGTCCCCTCGCACCGCCCTGCGTTCACCTTCTAACCCTCAACAGGACCCCCTGGACTGACCACGTTTCCCAGCACAAGCCTTTCCCGCTTTCCCTCAAGCGATCCCGCCTCGTGCTCGGGCTGGGGCCCCTCCACCCCGTGGCCCCGCCCGCAGCCCCGCCCCACCACCCACGGCCCCGCCCGCAGCCCCGCCCCGCCGCCCGCGGCCCCGCCCGCAGCCCCGCCCCACCGCCCACGGCCCCGCCCCATCGCCCGCGGCCCCGCCCCGCCACCCGCGGCCCCGCCCCGCACCACGCAGGGTTCTCTCCGTGCTGCTGGGCCACAGCTGCCTGCACAGCACCTTCTTGAGGACGTCGGGAAGGAGGCTGACGGTGATGAGCAGGATGATGACCAGCCAGGCAGGGCCGCTGGACAACATCTGGATGAACACATAGTACATCCTTTGATAACTGAGGAAGGGCCTAGAGAGACAGACGGGCAGGCTGGAGGTTATCCGGGGGCACCGCTCTCCCTGCTCGGGAGGAGCCCCCCGGCTGCCCGATCCTTCGCTTCCATCCCTGACCCTCTCGGGTGTGTGTGCACCCGCTCGTGGGCAATGGGCCGCAGGACCGCCCTGTCCGGCCGGGCGTGAGGAACAGGGGAGGAGGAAGGGGTTCTACAAAGTCCTCCCAAAGACAGAGGCCGTCCCTGGAGCTTACGAACGCGCCGGAGACACTCATGGGTTCCGGCCGGCTACCCTGGGCTCGCTCGGTGAAGAAATGGCATGGATGCCCCTCAGGCAAGCATCTACATGGGGCTCCACGACCAACAGAGAGCCTGGCTAGTTCCGCCATTCCTACACCCAAGGCTGGCAGCAGGGCAGGCGGGTGTCCGGGACAAAACGTGGCCGGTCGCAGGACGGGGGATGGGGCAGGCGGGCTGGAAGCCGCCAGAAGCCCACGGAGCCCGGCACCTGCATGTCCCAACGAACCTGCAACGCACGGCTGTGGTCACAAGGGGTCAGCGATGCTGGGGGGGCGCGGGAGGTGGGGGGGACACTGCTTCTGGCCAGCACAGCCAGGACAAGGCACGCCCAGGTCACCGAGCCCCGCACCTCCCCGTCCCAGCCATGTCAGGAAACGCTCCATGTCCGCAGAGGTGAGGGTGCCCTGACGAGAGCAGGGAGAGAGGTGGAGGCGACCCAGTGATGAGGTGGGACCGCCCTGCCCGGGTGCACATGGAGGGCGATGAGCACGGGGTTCTGGAGGACACACAAGAGCTCACGGGGCAGGCAGTGGGAAAGGACAGCCCGGGCAGAAGGAATGGCATGAGCCAAGGTGTGACGGGGAACTTTCCAGAGCAGGCACCACAGGCAGCTGCTTCTGGCCCTCGTCAGAGGCCACGAAACCAGCACCACGGTTTTATCGTCCCGTTTTCCACCGGGCAGCCAGGGTGAACTTCCCGCCCAGGCCGTGGCATGAATGACTTCCCTTGAGGGGACTCGTTCGACATGCGACCTGGAGCAGGCCCGGCTCAGCTGATCACCGGCCACGCAGCGTGGCCCCCACCACGTACCAGATGATCCCTCCCCAGAGCAGGGAGAAGACGACGTAGAACAGCAGGGACCCCCAGATGACGAAGTGGTTGATCCAAGTCCAGTAGTGTGTGTCCAGCGCCAGCTGAAAGACAGACACCAGCCGTGAGGTGGGCCCTCGAGGGGCTGGAAGGAGCCACGGCAGCGCAGACCCGCCGCTGCCCGGAGAGAACAAGGAACACACACCACCCGACCCACAGCAGCCGGAAGACCAACGTAAACCTGCCGAGAAAGCACAGAACTGGAGGCTCCCAGAGCCGAGAGAGAAGGCAGGACCCCGGTGTGCTGGGGAGCCCACCCCGGACCGGACTGGCTGCCCCAGCATCCAGGAGCACATCCCGGACAGCCGGCTGCCCTGTCCGCTGTGTTCCCACTGCGGAGACTTGGGTGCGACGGTCTGAGGACCGGCAGCCTGGCCCTGAGCACAGAATCGGGCTTGCCTTTCAGGAGAGCTGAGTTTCCCATAACACATTTATTTTAAAGGAGATTTTGCCTGCATTGGGATGGGGCTGCTTGCCATTTAAAGGAATTCTAATCTGACTCATTTCCCCCTTTACCTAAGTTCACATATTGGGTCGCCTGGTGCCCGGCTTGCTGCGTCTCCCCTTGACGTCACAAACGACTGAACATGACCCCGGAGGTGGCCCGGGACATGGGGGGCTGCAGCCCAGGCACAGTTACAAGGGACGGGGCTGCTGAATAAGGAAGGGGAACGCCAAGAACTCACCTTTAGTGTGACTGTAAATACCATCACCGTGAACACCAGCGTCCCAAAGGTCCAGTTTCCGAAGATCTGCGGGGGGGAACGGTCCACGGAGTCAGCAGTCAATACACACTGCCCCCTCCACACTCAAGAATGTTAGAGAACGCGCCTCACTGCTCTTGCGGGCCAGCGCTCCAGACCCCAAAGACACAGGGATAGGGAGTAGCCGGCCATCGACACCCTGGGCACCCCAGACCCTCAGGGACCCTGCACCACCCTCGGGGGCCAGGCCAACGGTCCAGGGATGGGTTCACAGAGGCTCCTGCGCCGACCCCTCGATGTTGGCCCCCTTGACCCTCCCCAAACACCAGTCCTAACGCGGCAGAAGGACAGGAGAAAATCCCCGGGAGCCAGAACGCTAGTGAGCACGGTGCCAGCCGTGTCTCTTCCACGTTGTGTTTCGTGGGGAAGAGACACGACCCAGCTCCCAGGCCCTGTGCCTCCTGCCCGCTCGAGAAGAGACTCGGGAGCCCTGGCTGCCTCCCCGGAGCTCAGCTCAGACACTTGCGCTCTCTGGAAGGAAGCCAACGGCAGGAGCAAGTTGCTCGTGAGCAGCTAGAGGGGACGACCGTGTCCCAGGCGGGGACCCCGAGGATGGCTCTCCCCTGGATGTGCCCAGGGCAGGGGATGGAGGCGGACGAGACAACTGCACGGGGGCCCCGGCAGCCAGTGCGACGGCCAGACCCACAGACACGCCACAGCCCCGAGGAGGGAGGTCCCCCCGCCCCCCGCAGGGTGCCGTAAAGCCGCACGCGGTGGAAACATAGGGTCGAGTCACGAAAACAAGACATTTCTCAGCTACAGACACAGACACAGAAAACAAAATACCGACTTTCTCTCAGGGGACAATCAGTCTGCTGGAGATTTTACTCCCCTCGAGATTTCTCCAAAATCCCCTAAGCACCAGCCCCGTCCTGGTTCCTGTGCACTGTGCCTCTCAGAAAGCGTTCCTCGTACTTTTTAAAAGCAAACGGCTCTACTTCCCTAGGAATGAAGAGGCTGGAGCTCGTTTTCAACCGAGCACGCCGCAGGGGAACAGGGAGGCCGGGTCTCTGCGTACGTTTGGCCAGGTAGGATTCTAGAACTTGTGTGAGGACGCAGGACCCCACAGACCTCACCAGCATCCGGACCTCATCCCCCAGTCCACCGGTGTGATCAGAAGGGCTTCCCTCACTCGGACCCACACGGGGGGGGGGGGGTGACTCTGCCCCCAGGGGACCCCTGCCAAGGCCCAGGACGGTTCTGGCTGTCACGCTGGGGAGGGGGCTGCTCCCGTCATCTTGCACGTAGGGCTGGGGTCTGCTGCCTGCACAGGGTGGCCCCAGGACCAGGGACCTGAACTCCCCAGCCCCAGAGGCCATAGTGCCCAGGCAAGAAACTCTGACCAGAAAGTGGGATGTCATCAGTGTTTCACTTTGGGGGGCAGGACAGACTTCCTAGTCTGAACCCGGGAGCAGTGTGGCCACAGCCCACAGAGACGCCTGGCCAGCAGGGTGTCGGAAACCGCGCCACCGTCTAGTTTTCCCTGGCAGCCGGCGGAAGGGCAGGGTGAGCCTACAGCCAGGCTGGCGCAGCCCTGAATCCACGGGGCTGTCGGCGGGACCTAAGGAAGGCCGGCCCCTCCGCTTCCCGACATCGTGGCGCCCGTGGTCACCACCCCCGCTTGGCAGGGCACCCGGCGGTGTTTTGGAAGGGTCAGGTAACAGTAGGGTGCAGGAGCGTGCGTTCACACGGTGCACGGGCAGGGTCCTGCCAACAGCACCACGAACCGGCTGGTGTGCGGAGCTGGAAAGGACGGCAGACCCGGGGTGACCAAGCAGGGCTGCTGGTATCTCGCACAGGAACGCACGGGTCTCAGCTGTCATTTCTATAGGCGCGTGGTGACAACACATGGCCATGTTGGCTCCAGAACTGTGAGTTTCGGTTACAAGCTCTGGCAGCGAGGACACATCTGCTCTGCTGTCACCTGTGCCCTCGGCCGGCGGTTTCCGACTCCTGGGGACAGCCAGTCAGAGGACAGCTCTGGGAACACGCACTCAAGTCCTCATTCGTGGCAGGGGGAGCCCTCAAGCTGTTATCATTGAAGGTGTTCGACACTATTTCTTTGGGTTTTGGGGGTGGGAGATTAAACTGTGCCCGGAGGGTTCGTTTTCGGAATGGCATCGGTCCCTGGCTGCCGGCCCCAATCTCCTAACAGAGCACCCCCTCGGCGCAGACCACCAGGGACACCCACAGCCTCATGAACACCTCGGGAGCCTGCGAGCCTCCAGCTCTACCTTGCTCGCCCTCTGGTCCCCCCTGCCCTCACGGGAGCATCTTGTAGGAAAGCATTCCACTCCTAAAATCCCTCCAATCCAGACCAGCTTCATTTCCCTACGTAAAATATTTCCCTACTCCAAAACAAGCACAAGTGTTTTCTCAAATCATAGCCCTAAGAACCCGCCGTCTGTCCTCGATGTTGGCTGACCTCCGTTACCACGTCTGCAACGGAGCCCCAGTGCCCAACACGAGCACACCCCTTCCTGCCTCGGTGAGCTTGGGTGTGCATCAGAGAGAGAAACAGCTTTGGCTCCTGGTGTCTATGCAGAAAACGCTTCTTAAGTGAATTTCTTCTCAAGAATTTACCGGGACTGTCCCCAACGGCACATGCGACCTATGCACGTTCCTACAGGATGAGGCAGCTCTCCAGGAAAGGGGTCCTCCCCTAGCCAGCATCAGCGGGCTGGGATTTCCGGACCACAACACCACAAGCTGCCCCCGAGCGGGAAGGGTGGGTGTCCAGGGCAGGATGGACAGTACAGCCCACCAACTCCTGCTGCCCACCCCTGGCACCCCAAGGGCATCATGGGTCTCCGGACACTGGCTCCCGAAGCACCTGGGTGTGCGGCCTCGCCTGCAGGGTGACACTACAACGCCGTCTTCTCCTTGGGGGCGATCGAACCGCCTCGCCAACGAAGCAAACGAGAAAGCTCCGTCTGCAGACACGGAGGCACCGGGGGGAGGGGCGGCTGGGGCTCAAACACAGGATCTTAACCTGGCTCCGCTCTGCGTGCCGTGGCCTTGAGCCAACCAGCCTCGTGCGGCTCCTGCCCTCCCAGGGATACGGGAGGGAAATGAGCACGACTCGTGACCGGGGCGCTGTGGCTGCCATCTGTTTCGCTCTGACAAGCCCGGCCCTGGGGCTCCCCTCCTCTCCGGAGTGCGACAGACCTGCAGGAGACTTTGCCTCTCAAAGGCTGTGCACAAAACCTCAGCTCAGCACCCCTGCTTGGCACCGACTGCCCCGGGCCTGGTTCATGGCATCACCAGGCTTCCGAGCAGCTTCTCACACAAGATGCGCATCACGTCTGGACAGGCAGGCGAGAAGGGCTGAGGCCCCGGGAGCCGAGAGCCAGGGACGGGGTCTGACTGGGGGCACATCAGGGCTCTGGGGATTGGAGCACGAGGAGGAGGCACTGCCCGGGCTTCACGAGGGACCGTGTGCCGCACATGCCAGCTGGCACAGCCACGTCCAGGGTGCACAGGCCACACACATCTTTGTGCGCGTCCACTCCCCACTGAAACTGGGCAGGACCGGGCATCTCACCAGGTACCATCGAGTCTGGGGCAACGAGGGAGCAGCACGGAGAGTAACAGTACCGGTGCCGCACAAAACCCCGGGCCGCGTGCTCGTGCGTGGACGTCACGCCATCTGAACTCCAGCTGCCCAAGCGAAGGGCAAGCCACGCGGGGCCGGGAGCCCTCTCGCAGTGCTAACAGGCCACATCGTCATGACGTCCGGGCTCCAGGGACCCGGAACCCTCGGGCCTCCTCAGGCACAGACAACAACCCCCGCAGGGCCCGGCCATGAGAAGGCACGTGGAGACCCCACAGGAGGATGGTTCGGGGCCGGCTGCCCTGGGGACTGCCCAAGCAAATGCAGACAGGGGACGCTCCCAGAAATGTCGGGCTTTATAGAAGTAAAACGAGGTCTTTAAAGCATCTCACTAAACACCAGTTTAGTGAACGCTGACTTACACGGCAACGAAAGAGAACAGCCCGTTCGTAATGCAGGGAGAGAACAGGTCACCGCGCGCCAGGAGCAGCGGGCCGCCCGGCGGGGAGGGCCTCACGTCCCACGGCCACCGGACCTGGGCGGTGCTCCAGAGGGGACGGCCCTGAAGCACACCTGTGCGTCCCCCGGCGAGTCCCGGAGGCCTGGGTCGGCTGCACTTAGCGTGGTGTCCCCACTGGGCCTCCAGAGCCTGCCGGTGCCGCGCACGGGAGCTCAGACGTATGTGTCATAAGCCAGCACCGCCTGGCGGGCGGGCCCCACACACAACTCCAGAAGCAGCACAACGAACAACCAAACGCAGACATACTGGTCTAAGGCAGCGCCGGCCCCGCCTGGGAGCCGGCGGCCACTAGCAGGCTTCTACCGACAGAGCACACAGAAGAGGGCACAGGAGAAAATATTTCGAGAAATATTTTATTTTTAAGGCACTCCAAAACACAGAGGACAAAGCCAACGTTTTCTTACCATGTGCGTGTTGGTGGTCATTATCTGAGTGGGGAGGGAAGCCCGTGGCAAAAAGACAAAAGCGAGATAGGAATAAAACAACCCCCGAGATTATGCGAACAGGCAGGCAGCCGCCTGCCCACCAGCAGACTCTAGACCTACTCACTGCGAGCGGCAGGTACTTAAGGTAAAGGCGTGTGAACAAAAGCTACAACGTGTTAAATATGAATTAATTCCCACAGGAAATGAGCCACGCCTGAGCCACGGAACGGAACAACGGAACCATGGTGGCACAGGGAGCCACGGGCCTGGGGCTCCCGGGGGCACGTCCAGCAGGTGCAGAGGCGCCATGGCCTCGAGGCGCTTTGCTGGACGGAGGCCCCGCACCAGGCCCCATGGACCACCCAGACCCGCGCCCGTACGGGACCCCCGTGGCCCAGCCCGCACGGTGTGGTTCCGCACTAACCTGTCCGTTGCTGGTCACTGTTGTGTTCTCAAACATGAAGTAAGCACCAAAGAAGAAGACAAGAGCGTCAAAGACGCCCAGGAGCGTCCAATAGATGAACACACGCCAGCGGAGCAGGGCGTTCTTGGCGATATCTCTGCATGAGGGGGCAGGGAGACCACGGGTCAGCAACAGCAGACTCTCACCTGGCCGGGCCGCCCCACACTCTGCAGTGCCATTGGGCCGGGAAGGCCCCTTAGTCACGGCACCGCCCCCAGCCGTAGAGCCAGCTGGTGCGGCCATGCCGTGAAAGTGGGTCATGGAGAAACAGGCCCAGTCCACAGGATGTGTGGTCTGTCTGCCGCGGGTCAGCCTGCCCGACTGGCCTAGCCCCGTCCCTGCCTGACCCCTCCGCAGCTGCACTGGGGCTAGGCACGTGCTCTGACCTCACAGAGCCTTCCGGGTGGATCCCACTGGGCTTCTCCTATAGCTTCCAGTGCCAAATGTGTCCCCACGTCACCTTCTGCCTGCCGAACACCCCGTCCCTCCCCCAGCACTGCGCCCGGCTGCACAAAGTCCTGGAGGACAGCTGGAGCACCAGACTTCTGCACCAGAAGCAGGGTCAGAGCCCAGCGAACAGAGCACATGCCCAGCAGCGGCACAGGACCCCCCACCCAGGACAACGTCCCCGTGGGATCAAATGCAAATGACACTCAGCTCTCTCCCTCCAGATGGACCCTCGCGTGTCTAAGGGCAGACAGACTTACACCTCTGCTCGTGCACGGACCCAGGACACAAGGTCCACACGCGCTCCTGCGGGATACGGGCTGCGAGCCTCAGGCTCACAGCGCATCTCCTGGCACAACCCTTACACCCAAGAGTCCACGGGAGGCCGGCTGCACGGGTCCCTCTGGAGGCAGGCCTAGCCCAGCGCCCCCCCCGCCTCCTCACACGCATTCCCCTACCGCTGCACGGACACATGGTGAGCTCCACGCCTGTCGGCTCGTCGCCCACGGGGGTCACTGGGGCTCAGGGGTTTCCAGGTCCTGTGTCACGGAGGACACCCCGATGGGGACCGTGGGGCTGGCAGGTGCTCTGCGCTGTGCGGACATGGACCCACCACGTGTGCGTGCACACGCATGTGCACAGACACGAATACCAGTAAACCTGGGCATCCAGGGATGCTGTTCTGTTGGGCGCTGAGCACCAGGGATGCCGGAGAAAGACTCACAGAACCTGTGTGGCCTTCAAACTATTCGGACGTAAGAAGTTAAATTTAAGAAGCCACAAAACCAGTAACAGTCTGAATCTGCCAGCCAGCTTGGAGAAAATTCCAGAATGGCAGAAAAACACCTCTTCCTGATTATTAAAGGTCCTTCTTAGCCAAAAAGAGTACTGTGAGCTCAGATCTGTTAACTTTCCCTTTTATCTCACTGAATGGAGTGTACTTGGTTGTTAAAGGATCATTTAGGCTCTAAATCCACCGGGGTCACCAGGGGGTAAAAACACGGATGGATCCTGGGTCTTTCTGGAATCGCTGAAAAGCATGGTAAGACCCAGCAGGCTTAACAGGCACGTTTCAAAGGCAGCACAAATCCTCTCCCTAGTCTGAGGTAGGTGGCTTCCCCCAAAACCCTCTCCAGTGGCCGGGAGCCCAGTGGCCACGGAGGTCTCTGGTCTGGCAGCACGGGCATGCAGGGCCAGGGGAGTGGGCACCAGGAGCGCTAGCACACCCCGAGGCCAGCCCGGCGCGGCCGGTACCTGTAGAGGGAGGGCTCTCTGCGGAGCGTGTCGATGCTGATGTGCTGCTCCATCAGGCTGTACAGGAGGATCGGGAGGGACGTAAAGCTGATGTTGTACAGGGTCAGGTAGGCGGTGTCGTACAAAGTCTGCGGGGGAACAGAAGCGGCCTGAGAACCGCGCTCTGCAGGTCAGCACACACGCTCTCACGCATCATTGAAACATACCCGTCTCCTCTGATTTGCGAAGACCCAGACCCACAAGCATCCCGACCTGCACAGTGTCCCCTTCCTGCAGCTAGGGACACAGGGACGTCTTCCAGTCCGTCCTGGTGGCCACTGTTGCTTACAGCCACGGCTGACACTGGCGCCCCTGGGACTCGCCCTGCTCGGCCGCTACAGGCCACCGGGACCGTCAAGCTTCAGTGCTCCCCGGCCCCAGCCCCTCGGGCAGAAGCGGGGACATGACGGGAAGGGGCTGCCACACTCCCAGGCAGCTCGGCACCCCTGAGTGTGCCAGATGCCGATGGCCGGGCATCAGGGACAGGGACTCAGATGCTATCGATCCTCTCTGTTACGGGTGGAAACCACCATAGCCTTGGGGATGGGTGAGCGGGCCACCTCGCTGTGGCCACGTGGGCAAGCACACGGTAGCCTCTGTGCCTCTGCGTCTGCTCCTGACCCTGCCAGCAGATGGGGCTGCACAGGGGTGCGAGGTGGAGACCACAGCACCCCTGACCTGCTGCCCCTGCAGCCTGCTCCCCCGTACGGCCCACCCATCCCTGCAGCCTGCTCTCACTTACGGCCCACCCGCCCCTGCAGTCTGCTCTCCCGGACGGCCACTCGCCCCTGCAGTCTGCTTCCCCCTTCACCACCCACAAGGCCCGGGCGAAAAGGCCCAGGGGAGTGTCTGACTCCAGACAGCAGGGCTCACCTGTTGTGAGAACCCACAGAAGAACTGGTACAAAAACTGAGGGAAGATGAAGCAGACGTTCTGAAAGGGAAGCCACACGCGGGTTAGTCCGACATGCTGCGGACCACGCCACCCGCGCCAGGCCCGAGACGCACGGTGTCTGCGGGAAGGGACCCCGCAGTTCCTGTGTTCCCAGGAGGAGGGTGTGAAGCCTGCTCTTATCTTACCAGCCTGAGCCGCGGTAGCTCTGCCAGGGGACAGCGTTCTGGGACACGGCAGGGCCTGAGCGCGGCCAGGGAAGGGTCTGAGTGCGTGACGCACAAGGACAAGGGCTCCTCGCCAGGACACACGGGGGAATGGCCTTCCCTCAACCACATGACAACGGCCAGGTTCCTGCCAGTTCCACACCGAATCCGTGTGCGCAGAGGTGTGCTGCCCCCCTCTCCGGGCAATGCGACACCCCCTCCCTGCTAGCCCGTCCCTTCCTGAGCCGCCCCCGTGGCACCAGCACGCGCTCAGCCGTGGCACGGACCCTCTACCTTGTAGAAGAAATACTGCACGAGCTCGGATATTCTGACGTAGTAGAAATGCCCGTGAACCAGCAGCATCTTCTTCAGGTGCTTAAACTTCGGGACCGCATAGTCGCTGTTCCGTGCGGCCTGACGACCCTCCTTCCCGATGATGCCTGCGGGAGCAGCCCGCTCTCACCACCGAGCGAGGGGAAGCGGCAGGCAGCAAGACGAGATGCAAACACAGGCGATGGGAACGCCCGTGCCCGGTCGCACCCGACGCCCCTGCGCCCACACCCCGCGCCCCTCGTCCCGCCGCCCTGCGCCCGCGCCCCTCGTCCCATCGCCGGTCTCGCCTCCCTGCCCACGGACTCCCGGACACGGGCCGCTTACCGATGCCCACATGCGCCTCCAGGATCATGCTGACATCGTTGGCGCCGTCACCGATGGCTAAGGTAATGGGGTGCTCTTTGGAGAGTTTGATTAATTTAACAATCTGGAAAATAAGCAAATGTAGAGTTTATGTCTTCCGTTTCCTGTTGGCCCAGATCACTACGTAGGTGAAACACAGATGTCAAGTGGCCCGAGGAGGGCAGGACAGTGAGTGGCTCGGCATGAATCCGCTGTCTGTGCGCAGGCCCAGCCTCAAGCTGCAAACACGCGAGCAGAGAAGGCGGCTCACGCACGGTCACCGGACAGGGCTGGCGGGCGACGGCTGTCCGTCACCGTGAGGCAGACTCGGCAGACGGGGTCCACACAAGCCCCGGGGACAGGCGGACAGCACTCTCAAACAGGAGACATGGCCCTGCAGGCCATCTGCTGCAGGCATCACTCCTAAATAAGCTGCTTCTCGTGTTATTTTAACACTCAGAGCTGTCATGCGTGCAATTCCAATCTGGAAATGTGACACAGGGAATTCCGAGCAGGTGGCCCATTGTCTTGCAAACTTTCTCTCCATCTATGCATCTAAGGGCTGCGGTTCAGAGAGAGGACCGAGAAGACGAGGAGCCACGAGTGGACCTCCTGTCCTTTCACAGAAGAGTCAAAAAACACTAACATGTGCAAATACTTCTGAATGTCAGAAACTCAAAAAAAGGACTATGTAACACGTGAAAATCCAACACAATGTCCTAGGCTTGCCCCTCCGGACAGGGTGACACAGGCTTCTAGGGAGCCTGCTGCAGGAGACGGGGCCGGGGGGCAGGGCAGGACCGCGGCCACGCTCCGGGGCTCAGGAGTCTGGAGGCCGTAGGCAGATGCCAGCTTCTGAACTCCCTGGTAGAGTCATCCCAACTCCCCGTGTCTTAGCGCTCACATGGGCACCACTCTGCAGCGGTTCGCAGCTGCACCTGTTGCCGTGCCAGGGGCAGGCGCGTCGGAGTCACCTGCACCCGTCGTTCCCACAGAGCCTCAGAAACGGGGCTTCCCCTGTATGAGAGGCTGTGCGGGGCCGGGCTCCCCAGCCTCCAGCAGGCGACGTCCCACCCGACTCAGCCCAGCCTCAACTCAGCGCGACAGCAGAGGACGACCCAGGGGGGACGTTTCTGCCCTTTGTGCCTCTAGTTAAGGAAGGCGGTGCCTCGCTGGGCGCATCACAAGCGCGAGGGGCCGGGCCCCGGGGCCGACCTGGGCCTTCTGCAGGGGCGCCATCCGGCAGCAGAGCACGGCGCTACAGTTGCGGCAGATCTCCAGGAAGAGCTCCCGGTAGTTGCCGCCGCTGCCGTCCTCGCGGGGCTTCATGACCAGGGACAGCGCGGCTCCGTCGATGATGAGCCCGAAGTCTTGCAGGTCGGCCGAGAGCCTGTTGGGTCACACAGACATGTCAGTCGGGAGCCAAGGGCAGAGACCCCAGAGGCCTGTCATGTCATCAACCGACGACTGCGGACGGTTCTACCCGCACGGCCTCTAGAGCGCTGGGCAGAGCGCCCCGGGCCCCGCGGTCCGACACAGCTGAAACGAAACGCTCTCGGCCGCCGGCGCAGCGCAGACGCCGAGCTCCAGCCGCGGTTCTGCATCTTCCACAACGTCCGCTGCACCGGCCGAGAGCGCGCGTCCCGGGGCCCGCGGGGCTCAGTCTCTCCTCCCACAGCCCCGGCCCCACGGGCCAGCCTCCCCGCGCCTCCCCGCAGGCCTCCCCGGGCGCCCGGCCATGAGGGCGCACATCTCTCTGCCGCATTTCAAAGCTACAGGCACATCCCTGACCCCCAGAGGAGCCCCGCAGGTCAGGAGAAGGGACGGATAACTTAACGCTCGCACCCGATGACAGGGCTGCTGTCGCGTCACCACCGTACTGTAAATCTAACACGTTCCAGAAATCTTAGCCTCGGACCTGACAGCAGCAAGGGCAGCGCTGACCGAACGTGCGTGACCTGCGGAGCGCGTCCTGCTCGGTCCTGCACTACAGCGGCCCTCTCTGCCCCGCAGCTGCCCCGCGGGGTCCACCAGACAGCCCCGGCCTCAAAGCGGTCGCAGTGACCCCCTCCCGGTACTTCCTAAGTCGGTCAAGTCTGCGTCCCTACGCGGCATTAAAACGTAACCACAGACACGGTCAGACACACACTCATACAGAAACACTGACACACGCACAGTGACACACTCAGATGCGCACAGACACACACACGTGACTCTTCTGCAAAAACACCTCACAGTGGCCACAAAGACTAGCCCTGGCCGTGTCCCGCTGTTTGCCGGGAGGACCCCCGGGGACGGACCCCCACGGCTGCACCCCCCGGCCCCCGTGGCGGGCACGGGCCCTGCCTACCCCGAGAAGTGGTCCCTGGTGAGGCTCCCGCTGTGGCGCAGCACGGTCTTGCTCAGCTCGAACAGCACGTCGTGCAGACTCTGCTCCTCCAGCCTCTTGGTGGTGAGCTCCAGCAGCTGTGTGCCCCTCCGGAACAGCCTGCAGGCGTAGCAGGTGGCGGCCGCCGTCTCCATCTTGTCCCCGGTGAGGACCCACACTTTGATCCCAGCTTTCTGCAAGGCTTCGATGGTGTCAGCCGCCTTCTCCTGGAGCCTGAGCAAAGCAGGAGCGAGACCCACAGGCCTGAGTGGGGCACCCTGGACTCCGGGAACCGGGCCACCAGCTCGGTCCCCACAAGCTAGAGAGCACCATGGCGTCAGCGCACGACGTGACCATGGGGCCCCCAGAGCTGCCCGTACGCTCACGCGTCAACTCTACGGGAAAGCGCTTCCCAGTTCCAAGCAGAGGCAGGCGTGCGACACTGAGAAGGACGCGTCCCTCTCGCACAACCAACGCTCGGTGAGCACGCGGCGCCCTGTCCAGCAGGGCCTTCCCAGTTGCGGAGGGTTTTGGGCAATGACAACGAGGACCATCACCGGCAACAGAGGACGTCTTAGCCCGGGGATGATGGGGCCAGGAGAAGAGGTAGTCACAGCACTCACTGCCTTTCCCTGTGGCCTGAGCTGGTGCAACTCCGCTACTAGCAGGGGCCCCAAACACGTACAACACCGATAAAGCCGGCAGGTTCCACGACGGGCTCCCGCGCACAGGCCGGCCACTGCCAGAGGCCGTGGGAAGCCCCGCCCACGATGCCCCCCACCAGAGCTCACGGGGTGAGCCCCCATCAGCGAGGAAAACCCAGGGCTCACAGTGCCGGGGGGCAGACTCGTGCGAGGGTGAGCGGCTCGCACACGGGTCAGGCTGTCACGCTGTGCGGGGACGTCTGCCTCATTTGGGACCTGCCGTTCTTTCCAGATTTTAGCGTCTGCGCTTCTGACCACATGTGAAGTAACGCGCGTGTCCCTGCCCAGCACCAGCGCGTTCGGACCCCACTGCGGTGACCCGATGAGACTCGGTGAGCTTCCTCGGTAAAGCTGGGAGCGCACAGGACCTCTGCGTTCCGGAGGCACAGGAACATCTCTGCTTTCATCAGTTTATTTGGAAAATGGAAACTGAGGACCAGAAAGGTCCATCTGCAGAGGCGTTTGTCGGGGGTTGTAGGGAAACGATTTGTGACTAAATGTCATCACCTCAACGGCACTGGCCCTCACCTGCCCCTGGGAACCTACTCTGTTTTCAAGGTCCCAACTCCCCGTGGAGTAGATCGTCTCCCTCGACCCTCCTGAGGGTGTGCAGGCGTGACTCGCCCGTCCAGACTCTCCGCTCCCGGTAACCCCTCGAGGACGGTCCCAGCGCTCCCCCGGCAAACACAGCCCACACCTCCCTCTCCCTCCTAGCCCGGCCCTCGGTGCCGTCACACTCTAAAGCCTGCCCGAGCACAAGCCACATGTCCTTCCTGGGCTAGTGCCCGGACCCCCATCTGGCCCGAATGACAGGAGGGACTTAAGTCGTCAAGTTGAAGTCGAGTGACCCCCACTGGAGACTGGGAAGCTGTGGGGTGCTCGTTAAAGACCCCAGAAAACTAGGCTTCTAGTGAGGACTGGAATGTCAGGCCCACTGACACCTTAAAGACTTTGAACCTTCGCGGGAAATAAACTTTCAGTTTCCGCTTCATTCGTTTAACTGGGGCGTTTTTTCTTTTCCTTTCTGTCCACGCTCTCGTGTCATACAGGGACACGCCTGCGTCTCCGTGCGCGAGGCCTGAACTCAGGCCCAGCCCCATCTTCGGAGTGTGGGAAGGCCCCTGCTTGAAGGGACACTTCTCGGTTATTAGTGGGGGTTTTTGCAATATTCTAATTCACAGTTTTACATTTCTTCAATGAGAAATGACAGATACACCGAGGATGTTCACATCTAAAATGTTACACTTGAACTTGGAAAGAGCTGGGGAAGAGCTGAAGGACAGAATTACTGACTGAACTCTACAGAACGATTTCAGGATGCCCCTCTCTCTGGACGGCTGATGGCACAGTGTGAACGTGCCAACCACTCGGGTCCCTCTGGCAGAGAGTGAATGTCAGGGCCTTATTCACGGAAGGTAAGACACCGTCCAGGCACGACCTCCCAGTGACGCCCCCCGAGGCCCGTCTCGTCCTGCTGCGGACACGCATCCCTGTGAGGACAGGAAGGGCGGTGGCCTGTCCCCCGGGCACCCCGCAGGCCCCGCGGGCCCCATGGCCTCCGAGGGCCACCGCTTCTCTGAGGACGGGGCGTGGTGTGTACTTCACCTGTCCTCCACAGCCGTGGCCCCGAGCAGGATGAGGTCCTTCTCTACTTGCTCATAGGCCTCCGCCAACTTCCTCTCCCGGTCCTGGAGAGCCACCTTGGCGGCCTGCAGCAGGGCACAAATGCCTTCACACTCTTCTGGAGCGAGCCTTTTGTAGGCCACACACAAGGTCCGAAGTCCCTCCTGCAGGAAACAGCACAGCGCTCACTGTGAAGTCAGGGGTCCCTCTGCCGGAACGTTACCTCTCCAGAGCTTTCCCAATAGCCTCTCTCATCAGAAGGGCTCACCGCGGAACTGTGAGCCAGCGAGCCCTCAGAGGAGTTAGTCACCGTATCTGGAATATCTGAGTTATTTACACCCACGTTAAATACAGACAATCCTTACAGGTGACAGCATTTCACACGGGTAAGCACGGGACGAATGTGAATCAGGGCCGGGAAAACATAACACTTTGTTCTTTTATTCTTCCAGATGAAACATGAAGCTCTTATTTTTAGAGTAGTACTTCCAAATCTTATCATCAATATTAAGGGATATTTCTTTTTTTCTTAAGATTGTATTTATTTATTCGACAGACAGAGATCACGAGCAGGCAGAGAGGCAGAGAGAGAGGAAAGGAAGCAGGCCCCCACGGAGCAGAGAGCCCAATGCGGGACTCGATCCCAGGACCCCAAGATCATGACCCGAGCCGAAGGCAGAGGCTTAACCCCCTGAGCCATCCAGGCACCCCTTAAGGGATATTTCTAAAAGAACGTTCTTTATGTGGGAGTTTATGATACAGTTGGCTCTCCCTTAGCAACCACTGAAGGGACGCTGCTCCATCATGTGTCCAGCCTACTGGGTCCACAAGGCGGAGAAGGAAGAATCCAAGAACAGTGGATTTACTATGATCAGAACTGCAGTGGCTGCACGCCCCACCAGCCAGCGAGACCCGTCAGGGCCCGAGGGCCGCACAAGGGGCGCTTCGATCCCATCAGCAAAAGCTTCCTTCCCGTCAAGACCAGCTAAACCATCGCAGCGGTCTGACCGACGCTCCAAGCACGACTTCCCTCCTGTCTTCCCCGTTCTCCCAGCCCTGACTCCACAGGTCCGAGGAGAACAGCCCGAGTCCTCTTGTACAAGCAGTCCAGATTCTGAAGGAATCCTGGATTCTAAGATTTTAAAAAGATTTTCCAGGACATGCGTTCAATGCCGGAAAATCCTTCCCATTTCTCACGAGTCCTCAGGTCTCCAAATGTGGCCGAAGGACCCAGTCACAGTGCGGCCAGTCCCTCCTAATGTCCTTGAAGTTCTTCAAAGCGTTGGTGTGAATGGTGAGCAGAGTTTTCCGAAATTGAAAAAAAGTTTGTTTCTAGAGGTTCCTAGAGGGAGAAGTGGGATTTCTGCTCATGGAGCCAGGGC
Organism: Taxidea taxus jeffersonii; assembly: GCA_003697995.1. NCBI lineage: Eukaryota > Metazoa > Chordata > Mammalia > Carnivora > Mustelidae > Taxidea > Taxidea taxus. The sequence continues at coordinate 17,577 of RCUC01085361.1, forward strand.
GTAGAAACCTTTCCTGATTCCTCTTGCTAAGTACCAGCCAGACCCGAACGCTGTGTATAGAACACACTGACACACAAACGAAGCCAGACCGATAAAGTTCAAGAACAATGCCTTCCAAATACACGTGGGAAAGTCCTCCGCCAGCAAATGGAACCCAAGAGCGTACCCGAAGGGTTATGTGCCATGACCAATGGATTTCTCCCAGGCAGGCGAGGCTGACTCGGCAAGGGAGTCGGTCCATGGGCCACGTGATGGGAGCAGAAGCGAGAGCCCCCACGATCATCTCAGTTGATGCAGAAAAAGCATCGCACAAAATCCAACACTGTTTCATGATAAAAAACCACTCCTTAAGCTAGGAGTAGAAGGGAATCTCCCCAATACCGCAGAGGCATTAATGAAAACCCCACAGCGGGCATCGTACTGTGAAACACGCTGCCCCCAAATCAGGAACAAGACCAGGATGCCCACTTTGGCCACTTGTATTCAGCCCAGCCTTGGAATTCCTAGCCAGAGCAACTACGCAAGAAGAGAAAGAAAGGCCCTGAGTTGTAGAGAAAGAGGTAAGTCACCGTGTTCAGAGCTATGACGGAAACCCTGAAGACGCCAGAAAAACCACTGGGGCTGACAAATTCAGGAAATGGTCGAGATTCAAAGTCAACACACAACAACCATTTGCATTAAGAAGGTAAAAGATTTTCAGACTGGAAACTACAATGTGTTGCCGGGAGAGATTTCAGGAGACCGAGGGAAAGGGAAGGCGCCCCAAGTGCATGGGCTGGAAGGTTCCCATCCCAAGGACAACACCCAAAGCCCTCCACGGGGTCGGAGCGACCCCCCAGCAAACGCCCGAGGGCTACCCATACCCTAACGTTTTGTGGCGGCTCAACGTTCTGAGATCAGCGAACAATTTCATAAACGAACAACAAGGTTGAAGGACCCACACCTGCGGTTGCCGAACTTCCTGGAAAGGGACAGCCGTCAGAACCGGGCCGCTGGCGATACGCCGGGGGACACTGGGGCAGAATCGAGCCTCCCGAGCACGGCCGGGGGTCCTGTCGTGGGGCACCAGGCCCACCCGACAAGGCAGGCATCCGTCCCACACACAGCCACCCGCGGGAGAGTCTGACCCTCCTCACGCCACTCACAAAACTGACTCGGAACGGGTCACGGGCGTCCACGTGGGAGCGAACAGCGGCAGACTCCGAGGAGAAGCACGGACATCTTCAGGACCTCGGGCTTGGCAAAGGTTTGTACATGTGACAGTAAACGCGCAGGCAGCGGAGAACAAGAGATAAACTGGACGGGGCCAAGCCTGACCAGCGTTTGCATCAAAGGACACTGTCAGGAGGTGAGAACGCAGCCAACGGAACGGGAAAAGGAGTCACGAGTCCCATACACGTCCCACGAGGCATTAGGACCCGGAATACATGCAGAACACCTACCAGCCAACAAGAAAAAACCAAACAGCCCAATTTAAAGCCGGGCAAAGGGTCTGAATGGCCCTTGTGCAAAGCCCTCCCGATGGTCGGCAGCACGAGAACACGCGCTCGGCCCCCGGGGCTGAGGGAAAGGAAATCGGGAGCACAGTGGGACGCCACC
>RCUC01085362.1:0-29734 GCA_003697995.1 Taxidea taxus jeffersonii
TTTTTTTTTTTAGAGAGACGGAGAGAGAGAGGTAGGGGAGGGGCAGAGGAAGAGGGAAAGAGAGAACCTTATGCAGGCTCCATGGGCACGGAGCCCAACATGGGGCTCAATCTCACAACTCTGAGATCATGACCCTGAGCCAAAATCCAGAGGCAGACGCTTACCAAGCGAGCCACCCAGGCACACCCATGTTAAAACAATTATCAATGAAATATCTTACATTCTTCTTTTACACAAAGTCTTTAAAACCTAGCATGTATTTTACAAATGCAACATTTCCGTTCAGACTAGCCCCATTTCAAAGGCTCAGGGGCCCCCTGTGAGTCCTGGCTACCATACTGGATAGCATAGCTAGAGATCATTGGAGAGCTTAGATGGAGGGCTGTTATTTCCAGGAAATGAGCTGGAGCTCAGTGCTGTACCATCCCTGTTTAAAAATGTGAGCTGAAATAGGTATGTGTGCAGAGGCAGTGGCAAATGACTAAAACCCACACCACCAGTCAGCTCCACAGAAAGTGAACTAGACCCCCCTCTTCTCAGGAAAAGAACCACTTCAACTTGGAGTAGAGAGGCTCTTGGGTAGTTAATCCATATCGTGCTTTTTTATTCCCATGCTCCCACATCTCCCTGACATAGGTTTCAAAGGGGCAAAATCAAGGGACTGCAGGCAACAGCTTTTAATGGGAAAAGAGGTCTCAAAGCACAGAGCAGCCAGATGAGGAAGGGCAACTAAGTAGCTGTGAATGGCTGGGGGAGAGCGGGAGTGAGAAAGGTGGAAGAAAACCAGACGGAGGAGTTTAGGCTCCTTGAGTCACTGAGGAGCCCCTCCTCTCCCCGGGCCACCTCCCAGAGTCACAGCCCGGCCACCAGCTAGAACACCAAACCAGTCACCCACCCTGCACTCCCTGGAAAAAGTTCTGCACTATAAATTCAAAAAAATATCACTAGTAGGGGACAGATTTCAAGGTAATTATTTAGGCAGCTTTGTAGGATCTGATTCTCAGGTCCCAAAACATTCTCAAAGGTTCTTTTTTTTTTTTTTTTTTTTTGAAACTTTGCAGATATTAATACGGAAGCGCTGTCTCTTTTAATGGTGGTGCCCCACATTCAGCTGTGGGTCCCAACTTTTGCAAGGGAGAGCTGCCCAACACCCTGACATTCATCTAATTCATTCAATTCTCACTGGAGTTGGGGTGGTGGGAGTGCCAGCCACCCTCAAGGTAAGAATAAAGAGATCTACCTAATAAGGGCAGACGAATGCATTTTTACATAATATGCAAGATTAATTATAATAAATGCAATCCAATTCACATACCTTATCAAGGAAGACAAGCTAATTATCTGTCAGAGAATTAGCTCCTATTTAAAGGGCATGTTACCTCAATTTGGCAAAAAGAACTAATGGGAATTGTCTCTCCGATCTGATGTATTCTTTTGACTGCATTTGCTTAAACACTCAGAAGACTTCAACACTGCCCTAAAATACCAGGGTTTAAGAAGGAGGGAAGGAGGAACCCAGAAACACATATTAGTCAGCAACTCACAAAGTCCAGCTCTTTCTGCTGTTATTGTACTGATGGCCCTTTTGGAGTATCTTATCAGCAGCATGAAACTGGGGGTGACTCACATTTACAAAACGATGGGGTGTTGACCCTGCTAGACCATCCACTTCCACAATGGCTTCTGTTTCTTAATAGTGCTGAGTGGTATCTCCACACTTCCTCACTCTGCCCACCAAAGCAGAAGCCCAAGATTTACCAACACACACTGCATTCAGGGATGTGTGCTGCACACACAGCTGAGATGCCTGTGGAGACCTATTATTGAGGACAAAGACTTCCCTAAAAATTAGTAACTTTCCTGGGTAGTTGGTTCTTGAATTCTGGAGAGAAAGGCAGGAATGCACAATATAAAGCCAAGGTAGCTGGCCCTACCCTCTATTCCTCAAGGTGGGAATGGGGGGTGGGGAGGGTGGTGAAGAAGATTCCAGAAGGGATTCCCTCAAGAGGCTTCTCTTATAAAATCAAAAGCTTGGAAATAATCTTAACATCATTGATAGGTAGATTAGTTAAGTAAAATGTGAGGAATCCACAAAATAAGACATGTCATAACATTAAAAGAAAATCTGCTGGTGAAGAGGGAAGCAAAACTACATGCAATATAAAGTGAAAATGAATTTCAGTTTCCATATGAGAAACTCTGCAAACTATGCACATATATGGGTAAAGAATGAAGAGAATATGTAAAAATGAAACCAGGCCAGGCAGGGGGATGAGTATATCATCTGTTTTCTCCTTTCTAAAATTTTCTTGATATTCCAACAATGGGTATGTAATTGAGTCTTTGCTGAGACTTAATTTTATAAGATTTCCTCACAGAGAAATAGTCTATAATTTTCCAGTATGGCACTGATTCAGAAAAAAGTACAGATGTACTTAGCTATCCACCCCACTGGGTTTTTCCAAACCTTTAAACCCAAATCTACCAAGCATCAAGGAGTTGTTTCGATTTATATTGTACCAGGGGCAATGTCAATTCATTTTTCTGAATTAGATCACTCATGTATCCCCTGGACATAAATAGACAATGATGAATTATTCTTGTGGCTCTTTCATTTTATAATTATGGGACATTTTTAATAAATGCTAGTCGTTATGTGTCTGGCGTTGTTCAAAGCATTTGTGCATGTGTTGTCTAGTTTAATCCTCAATTAATTCCATGAGGAAAGTATCCTTATCCTCCCCATTTCATGGATAAGAAAACCGAGGTACACCAAATTCAGTGTGCTCAAGTTCATGCTTCTAATAAGCAGCAAACTCAGAATTCAAACTCAGCAGTCTGGCTCTAGAATCCATGTGGTTAACCTCCCTGCTATACTTGGTGTGCTGGGAGAGATTTAAATTCTGAAGAAGAGTGATGACAAACACAAATCCGCAGACCGCTTCATTGAGAAATTACGTAGTAAGCTCACTACAAAGAAAAAGGGAATAAAAACATGGAGTGATCCAGCAAACATGTGGACCCCTAAGAGTCTCTTATTTGATAATAATTCAGATACAAACTGAAGGATTACACTCCCACTGGGGTTAAAACAAATTATTGAACCAAGAATAAAGAAACACGAATCCTGTGCTACTTCTGCTACCAGCTGCTTCGATGCTTGGGTAAGTCATCAGTGTCCACATCTGTGAAATGGAACTGTTGGAACACATACTCAATAATTCTGCTGCTTCTGGCCCAGGTTCCCAGGGGTCTGTTCTGCTAGGCTTCGAGGGCATCAGTTAGGCTTTTCCTAGAATCCATCCCTGCCATACACCCTGATGATCTGAGCTGTACTTGTGGGCCTAGGCTATAGAAGGGAAGAAGAAAGATAAGAAAGGAAAAGAAAGCAGAAGAGAAAAAGAATAAAAAGTAAATAGTTTAAGATCTCTGTTCACTTATCCCGGAGAACTGTCTCTCTCAAAGGATAATGATAACCCTATTAGAAATTCCTTCCTCACACAATTTAGGGGGGAAAAATCTACAGTCAATGTTATTATCCACACTAACGGAATGGATGATGAATACAAAGCAATCAGATGCCTTTGAGTATTGGAGTCTATGGGATGTCGTTACATATCATCTCACACCATACATCATATCACATATTCCATCATACATTCTTAATCTAACTTTGTACCTATCTTTCTGCTGGCTCATCTAATTCCCCCTCTAGAAAGTAAATATATTAATATGTGCAGAAGGAACATCACCCCATATCCATAGGCTACTAGGAGAATGCATCCAAAAGTTCTCTTATATTGAAAACGCACTGAGCAGAAGCATAACAGTGCTGGGCCCAGGCTCTAATGGCTGAATGACCTTGGACAAGGGCCTGAGCCACCTCCAGTATAAGCTAGAGTGTTATCATGAAATATAAAGCTTCGAGCACCGAGTCTGGTATATATAATAAATATTTCGTAAATGTTAGAGATAATTACTGCAGTCTTCAAAGTTTCTTTATTCAATCTGTTACTCCTTAAAAGCCTCTGCCATCACCAAAGTTTGAAGTTGCCAAAGCTGAGATATAATTCAGAGCGAGGTCACAGGGAAGAGACAGCTCTTCTCTGAGGACATAGAGTGGGCCAATTTTCTAAGCAGTGGCATTCTCAGTGGAGGATAAACAACAAAACAGAGGGGATGGGGGAAATAATCTAACTTAGGGCACCTCAGAGATAAAGCACACTTACAGCAATGGTAAGAAATGAGATCTAGAGCTCACTTATTTATGAATAAGCATGCAGCCAGCTTGGAAGGAACTTGGGCCTCAACATCCTAAGAACAGGGGTTCCATTCTCATTCACGAACTCATTGCTTAATAACATGGAAAAAAATATTGAATCTGTTCCTCAAATTCTGCATCCATGAAACCAGGGATCTACAACCTCTCTCACAAAGCTGCACTGAGAACAAAATGAGACACAGATTATGACAGTCCGATGCCCAACTTCCCAAACTATCTGGATTTTTTTTTTTTTTAATTTCAGGGATGACAGGTTGGCTAGACCCAGAGTAGTTATGTGTGATTAAATGGTGTTCTGCTGTCAGATGAAAATACCACTTCATGAGAACCATAAAACCCTTCTTATAAAGTCTTATCATAACAATGTGCTATTTTCGTAAGACTTGAAATACAAGACCCAAGAAAATTCCCCCTAGCCATTCATGGAAGCCCCCTTTAGAAGTCTGTGTCTAGACTTAACCATTTTAAGAGGGAAGCACAAGCTCCAATAGCTAATGGCAGTAACTCATTGTCTGGAACATTAGAACCCAGGACCAAGTCCGGGACCTGGAAGGCTGCCACCCCGAGGGGCTCTAACACCTTCACCCTGTTCTGTTCCCACTACTCCGCTGCCCCTCCCACTACCCTACCACCTGGTTTTCTTGCCACTTGCCCGCAGCAACAGCTGGCAATGTTTAGCCCGGTGGTTGTGGACCTGGGGGCCGTGATTCAAACTATGTGGAATGAGCCCTTCCATAGAAGAACTACAAAAGAAACTGGAGAGCGATGCCCTGCCAAAAGCAGTGGCTGCCTTGTCACCCGCACACACCAGCTAAGATCGGCTGAGCTCCTGGTACAGCCTGAGAGGTTTATGCGCCTCAAAGGGGACACCAGCCAGGGACAACCCCTGGGTCAGGTATTTTTATCTATGACTCTGGTTGAGAAACTGGGCAACAGATGCCCAACGGGGGGGTCCCATCCGGAAGGTGAGACAAAGAAACTGAAACCCTCTGCCTCTGGTGGAGCCTCAGGAAGTTTGGCCTTGTTTTGTTTTCCATGAAACTCGAGTCTTAGAAGGCAGAAAAAAGATGATGAGGTCTTCACTGAAAGTAAAACCTTAAAGGCAATACAGATAATTTGAGGAATCCACAAACCCTTTGCTCCCTGTTAGTGATCTTCCACTTTGCCAGAAGCAGGGCCTCAGGTAACGTCCTTTATCTTCTATGAAAGTCCTGGGCTACAGGGCTCATTTCCTGACCCAAGAGCAGAAGCTCCAGGTTCCCTTTCCTTCCCGTTACACATGAAAAAGGGGTCTTGCTGGGGTAGAGGAGTGGAGAGATATGTGTGTGTGTGTAACATATATATATATATATATATATATCCTCACGCCTTTAAGTAATAACAGATGAAATAGACACAAGCTAGGAAGAAAAAGGATGCTACTATCTTCCGCTTGATGGATGAAACCATCTCAGAGTCAGACTTCATAATTAGAAAATACACATCAACGTCAACATAAAGTGTGTATTTCTAAATGTATGGCAAAATTCATGTTTTGATTCACACTCATCATTTTCTCTTCCCTCCAATTTTTCTGAATTAGTAAGGGTTATACAATATGAGTGTAGTAGAGTATAGAGTATATGGAAATGCAGCCAGTGAAACTTTGTCCAAGAGGGACCCACATGGTTCAGGGGAAATAATGCAGAATTTGAGATGACAGACTTGTGTTTTTATCCCAGCCCTGTCTCCTAGAGTGGTTTTTAATTGTACCTGTAAACCTTTTTTTCTTTTCTTTTTCCTGAGCAGGCTAAAATCTTGTCTTTGAAATATCATTTACAATGCTTGTTTGCTTGGCATGCCCTCTTTTCATACATAGCATGCAGGAAAAAATAAACACCAGCCATGTTCCTATCAGCAACATGTCCAAAATTAGTGAGGTCCAAATTACAAAGTTCCTTTCTAATGCACGAAGAAGGCCTGTCAGCCCCAAGCTTCTAAAGCAGGGAGAGAATGTGTATTCCTTTTTCCATTAAAAAACTACAATTAAAAAAAAATCATTTCTCTTTGGTCAAGTCTTTGGGAAGAAATTCTATTGGCCAATGAAGATGTGCTTAGAAAAAGCCAGACTTTATCTTGCAAGGGACAAAGAAAGTAATGTCAAATGTCTCACAAACTTACTTCTCAGGAGAATGACAGCCCTGAAGATGAACTCCTCCCTGAGTAAGGTTGTGTAGGACAAGAGGATGAAGAATACAAACAGGTACATGATCTCCAAGGCAGAAAGATCTGGAATACCAGCCTGGTCTGGGTATGCTCTCACCGAAGCATTAAGATTGTAAGGGTTCTGGGGGCAGAGTCCCCAGCCTGAAAACTAGTGCCCAGCATGCAGAAGGCATTCAGTAGTATTTGCTGAACAAATGAATGAGCCTCCTCCACGCACAGGCTGTATCTCCATGGAGACCAACCTATCAAAAAGTCCCTAGAACCCTGAGGTTCTTTGGTACAAGGGTACACTTTGATACGTGTGTTCCAGCTCATTCTTAAACCATTAAGTTCCTCAGGAGACAAGTTTAAATCAATGTTAATATTTGTCCTAAATTTCCAGGACCCAGGCAAGTATCAGGACCAGAGTTTCTGCTTTCAAAAGAGCTTAGACTTAGGTCCCTATAGTTGTAGGCTGAAATCTCAAAATTCAACAAAAGGGGTATCAATACTAAAAATGATTAATTAAGTATATTATTTCATATTTGTATGCTCACATTAGATACTGTTATCATTAGATAATAACACACACACACACACACACACTCTATCGACCTGGCAAGACCTATTTTAGCACTAAGGACCCAGGCTCTAAAATTAATCATGCATGTGACCTTGGGCAAGTTAAATCTCTCTAGGCCCATTTCAGTAACTGCATAATGAAAAAACGGGACTAGATCAATGGTACTGAAACTTTGCTGCATGTCAAAATCACCGGGAAGCTTTTAAAATTCTTAATGCACACGCTGTACCCCCAGACCAATTTAATCAGACTGTCCAGAGGTGGGAACTGAGCATTGTAGTTTTAAATCACCCCAGGAGATTCCAGTGGGCAACCTGCACGGACAACTTTGGAACTAGGGGGCCTCTAAAGTTCCTTCTTATTCTAAAAACTGGGTGCTTGAGCCCAAAGAATGTGAGAAGACCTCCCCTGGGATCAGAATTTCCATCCCTAGTGCACAGTGTATCCTTGTCTATCTACTTGAGGTCAATTGCCCAGGCACTGCAAATTGACCCATTTTTATGCCCAAACTGTTCCCCCAGCCTGGGGCAGGGAGCCTGGCTGAGGCCAACACTGAGTCTTAGGAAGCAGGGCTGGTTTGGCTTCTGGTCAAAGGCTCACCTTTAGCTTCTGAGGGTATGTGCGCCACAGACTATACAGAGAGTTTCTCTGCTCCTGTGATTTTGTCAATCCTCCCTGCCCTTACCCTCCTTTTTCTAATCTAAAATCATTATTTACTACTGCCAGGAAAGGAGTTTCTTGAACTTGTCCTTGACAAGCCAGATGGTTAACTTAACTGATCTGAACTGGCAAGGACAAGTGGTTGATATTAACATGCTCCCATAGTACTATGTTTGGAAGAACTTGCCATCTTCTCCTCTGACCAACGTCTAACCTAAGAGGATCTGAAAGGGCACAAGGCTAATGAACAGGGCCCAGTGCCGGCTTTACTGAGAGCTATTTATGTGCCCAGGTACCTGATTTCCGTTGTCTCAGTCCGTCATGTGATGTGGGAATTATCCCTCTCTTACAGTGGAGAAAGAAGTGGAGCTCTGGGAGGTGACCTGAGCTCCCTAAGGACACCTACAATTGGTCAATAGAAAAGCCTAGATTTGAACTCAAGAGTAAATGGGCTAAACCCCACTTTGCTGAGCACACATCGAACGAGGAACAGATCAAGCAAGGACAGGGATGGGGAGAGAGCTCACTTACATCTTTCTACTTACATTCTAATTAGGAGGCAGGATAGTATATCCAAAAGCTCAGAGTACAGGCCACTGTGAACCAGTTCAGAGAAAAGGATCGCGTCTCACTTACAGAAATGAGCAGGCCTTCCCACGGTTCCCTCCTTTTTCCTTCACACGCCATCTCGTCACAACTCAAAGCTTTGAGAACTTTTGAAAATGAAGCACACTTTCCCCTCCTTCCACCTACCCTTTTATAGTCAGACTACAATCCTTATTCCAAAAATAAATCAGCCTGATGAGAGGCCAGAAAAAGCAGAGCTTAATAATTTTCTACTTTCATTATTGACTTATGGGACACTAGTTGGACAGACTTAACATCACATTTTTACAAATTTCCCCTACAAATAAATCTAGGATATGCCCAAATAACTCTGGCGTCTTGACCCAACATGTTTTTATAATTACTTGGCACTCCAGCCGTATGCTACTTAAATTAGGGAACAGTCAACAAGTTATTTTTAGGCCATAGCAACACACACACACACACACTGTTATACCTAGCTTGTCACTTATACTCCTTTGGAAAGGGAGCCCAGATTGTCTTTAGACTGATGTCATCATTTCTGTTCAACCAATGGTAGTAATAGTATGAAGCTACAGTTAGGGAGTGCTCATCACGTATGAAAACCGGTCTGGGCCCTCTGTACACATGACTTGTTTCGACTCCTAGACTAACACTGAAACATAGCTGCTGTCACATCCTCTTTTATAAAGGAGGAAGTTGAGGAAGTAAGGGATGAAGCAATTTGCCCAGGGGTGCATGGCTAGTAAGAAGGGACGAAGACTAGAATCAGACAGACTGGATCCAAAATCCTGCCTGAATTTCCCCACCATTTGTGACAAGGCGAATGTCTGGCATGTTTGATGTTAAGCAGGGGCTCAGAATACCAACACTAAGTTTGTGACCATAGGAGGCATATCTTTATTCACGTATCTTTTAAAAAGTTCCTCCCGACATCCAGAGAGACAAGAGGAAGACTGTTGTTCCCCCACGACAAACAACACAGAAAAAGACTATTTTCGTGGGATCTCTGATTACTGAGCATAGCCTTTCACACGTGGTCATCAAACTCAGTACTGTCTATAAGTGTTACTTCAGAATCCTTCGTGATTATGGAAGATCCTGTGCTCTGCGTGGTTCATTCCTCAGGAATTATGATGGAAGGTTCTATAGTCTAAAAATTGAACTCCCTTCGTTATCATATCTTCCCTACGGATCAGCCTCCTGAAGTAACTGTCTCTCCCCGCCTGCTCCCCACTGAACACTGCTGGTACAGCAGCAGGTCCGTGGGGGGACAGGATCGGTCAGTCAGTCTTTGTTTCCTGACAGCACAGAGCGAGTACAGGCATGGGCCTGACATATCCACATGGGAGGGGGAGCTACAGCCCCCTGAGGAGGCGTCCAGAGCCCTCCCACTCAGAGGAAGAGAGGCTTCTCCACAGACCTGAGAGCTAGCTAGTCACGGTGGAAATCCAAGTTTGAAAAACTCTCAAGAGTGGGCGCAAGACACTGAAGTATTTAGGAGTGAAAATGTTGTCTGTATTGTACTATAAAATATCCGAAGCCTTATTAATTCTAGAGCAGTAACTTTAAACCTGAAACATATCTGGCTATATTAAAATGTTGTCTATACTATAAAATATTTCAACAACCGAAAAAGGAAGAGAAAGTCAACAGGGCAAATATGAACAAATTTTTGATCTGCGTGGTAGGTATACGGTGCTCTTTACCCCCTTTCCTATTTCTCTATATATTTGAAAATTCTTATAATAAAAGTTTTAAAGGCACAGAGGTCTTTAAGGAGGAGGCAGGTGGCAGTAGACTATCCTTTTCAACATAGGTAAACGATTATTTTCCTGAATCCAGCTTTCCTGAATTGAAAGGGTACCTTATAAACATCAAAAACAAAGATGGTAGCTCTCCTTCTGGGAGGTCCAGAACCATCTATCCTTCTTATTCAGTTTGGTTAAAAATCATACTGAAAATCAACTTGGGGTGAAACACACTAATTCTTTCAAAGATTTTGCAAATCCCTAAATATTTATGCATTTGGATCATTTTCACCAGAAGGAGTAGAAGCACTGGTCTGATGCCATTTATTCTTCAGAAGATGAGAATAAAACATGGATTCAGACACAGGTCACAACAGGGAGGGGACTGTGAATTGGAACAGTAACTTAATCCCAGGGGCTTCTGCGCCTCTGATAGGTTTCTTCCCAACCTGACACAGCATTACTAAAATGGTAACTGAGCAGCCGCTCTACTTCACAGGCAGGACCAAAAATGGAGAACATGGCATTGAAACAGGGGGACAGAAAACTTGGACAGGGGAGGGTAGCAACCAGTGTTTACAAGTTTACAAACATAAACCAGAGAATCAGTTGAGCCAGCCATAAATTACCCAATATTGTACTGAAATCTCTGAAAATGAGTTAATGAGGACTTCAAAGTTTCTACCTTTCATTCTAACTACCTTCACCACCATAGTTTCCCTGCAAAAAAAAGTCATTCATTCCAAAATGGTACCGCTACCACTTCACTAAAATAAAATCTTGCATCACCTAGGGAGGGGATGAGTAAAATAAACCTCAGCAGATAAGCCAGACCAGAATGGTCTGCTTGACCCACTCAAGAACTTGGGAGAAGTCGATGGCCAGGTCTTCTGAGAGATGCCCACCCCATTCTTCACCTCCACGGTGCTATGGTATTAACCTTTGGTATTCCCGGATGAAAGGGTAGCTATGAGTATCCTAATTATGATCGCTCTCCTTTCGTTCCCATCTTGGTCCCAATTTTAAGCCATTCCCCCAAAAGAAACCAACATAAATTAAATAAATAAATTAAATTACCAACGCTTTTGCTCCTAAACTATTTTCAATCAAATTCCCAGATATTTGAAGGAAAAGCCCCCAAAGTTACAAATAATCCAACCTCTACCACCAGCGCGTCTTCCAGGTCGACCGCCGCTGTGTCTCACCAACCCGAAAATGACGAGCCCTCACCGCGGCCGCCTGCGGTGCCCAGTGGTGAGGTCAGCAGCATGTCCGGCCCCGCCCCACTGAGGCAATCTTAACTTCACTGACACTGAGGAGCAAGCCCAGGCTGCCCGGACTTTCAGCTACATTCACGGGGAAGGAACCCCACTTTCTTTGGTAGCACCGGGGAGGTTCACTTCCAAGCAATTGACAGGCTACCCCTAAACACAGTAATGTCCACTGCAAAAGGGTAAGATCTCCAATTCCTCCTAATCATCCACATGTTCAAGTCCAGAGTCATTTGGACTTGAATTTTAATTTATATTATTTGATGCCTGTCCTCAAATCACATAGATACAAAAGGTCTGCTTTTTTCTAACATCGACACTCCATGAGCAAAGAGATGACCCACAAGACCACTGGCTACCCTCTCTCTTTGCTCCCCAAGACAAACTATTACAAATTAGAAATTTGTGGACTGTATTTTCTCATCCAAAAAAGACAAAACAAGCCAAGATCACGGTGAGAGAACACTAGCTGGGTACACCAAATGGGAACCACTTAAAGTCAACCAAACAAGAATAGAAAACAATAAAATACAGAGCTACATAGAGGAAATCTGAATATATCTGTAACCCTAAGAAAATTCATCAACCACAACAAAAATGCCTGGGCCCTGCTGAAATTCTCTGGATATGACCTCCATCGTGTTCTCCTTCCCACCACAGCCTACCAACCCTAAGAAAAGTTATGTCTTTGTGGCAGTTGAGCCCAATGACAGCAAGCTCAAGGAGAGCAGGAGGGGATGGGATGGGGGTCACAGGGGAGTGGGGGATTTATCAAAGTAATTCAGAACCATATTTCCAAGAACGCTACTTAACAAAAGGCAGAGTACATGATAGAGAAGACAAGAAGGAGAATGGCAGAGCTGTCACACAAAGACAAAACAACTGACTCACTCACCCCAATGGACTATTGCATTTAAATATGCAAGGTGTTCAAAAGAACAGAGCAGTACCTCTGGTCAACATGCTTCAGGAGACTGGGTGTGATATGGCCCAGAAACTGTGTACCTTAGCTCAAAACACAAGATAAGAAAAGAGAGAAGATGACCATCTCTCAGTGCCCTCAAAGGACAGAAGACACCAAAGAGAAAGAGTGGTGTGTAGTGCCCCAAACGACAACATCTGAGGGCAATGAGCAGCGAGTCAGATAGACATGAAATGAAGGCTCCCCTGCTATGTTAGGCAACACTGTGTGGAAGGAGCTCAGAAAACAGTGGGTAATTAATTCTTCCTGCCCAGGCTCAGCAACACTGACATCAGAGTTATTCTGCATTCAGTGTAAGGGGCTAAGTGACCGACCACCCCATCTTGGAAGGAGCCATGATGCCAATGGTTGTCAGATGAGACTGGAGAGAACAACGGGTTGAGGAATATTTCATAAAAACGTCTCTGTCCCCTTGGAGCTTTGGCAGAAGAATGGATGTCGTTGGTACACTTACGCTTTGGTGCTGGGGGGTGGGGGTGGGGCTTATAGGAAAGACCTCTGCCCTTCTTGAAGGTCACTTTATAAACCATAGAAAAGCCAAGCTAGTCAGAGGTAAGAAAGAAGATTTCCTATAAAAAGCACTGGTACCTGAAGGTTTACTGATAGTTCACCAAAGCTTCTGCTTCCTCTGGTCCATCAACTTTGGTTAAATCTGAGAGACAATAACTTTCCAACTGGTTATTGACTGGAATAGAGCTACCGGACCAGCTATGACTTGAGATACCATCTGGTGGTACACAGCCCCACTAAAAGGTGAGAGAACAGTCTCAGAGAGATGAAATGCTCACACAGTGCAAATGAGAAGCTGCATGGAGGCTAGAAACTGGGTCTTCTGGCTTTCGGTTCCATGTGACTGGTTTTTCTCACTACAACAAAATAGTTAAGGGCAAAGAAGGGAAGACAAGAAGAAGGAAGTCTATTCTGGTCTCACATAGCCATGGTAAGGAGAATCCTGGCACTTCTAAGACAAAACCCAAAGTGAACCCAGGCTAACCAGGACTGTGCTTGGGAGGGGGACAGGGGCATTACCTTTCAACACCAGAGGTTCTTTGCCTTCTCTCTTCAGGGACTCGAGGACTATGTGAAGTGGCTGGGAGGGCATCACTCGGCTCGGCTCATTGGTATTCTCATCATAAACTATAATTTCTTTGGAAAAGATCCTCTTGAAAGAGTCCTTGCCTTCCCTACAGGAAATCAAGTCTAAGACCGTGATCTTGCCCTGCTGCAGTCTCCGCCGGCTGATCTTATCGGCACAGTTAATGTGGACAGCTCCTTGGATGTGACTCTTGTTGTACTCCATGAAGGGCCTGCAGTCAATGATGACAGGGCCCTGGCTTGGAAGGTGACTCTTGCTGCATTTGGTCATCTTCTTCGCCAAGTCATTGGGGTAGATTATTTTGATGCTGGCTAGCTGCTTGGGGGTCCCTGACACGGGGCTGCCCACCCCACCTGATGGACTTAAAGGGCCTGCATTCTCATTGTTGTTGACCATCTGGTTGGCTGGGCAGGTGGTAGAGGTTCCGATGGCGGTGGTGGCGGTGCCGGCGGCGATGGCTTGGGTTTGGGCCTGATTGTCCTTGTCGTAGGTTGCCACAGTGCAGCAGCTGGCACTGCTGCATCCACAATTCAGGGAGCGGGCAGAGCCGCTGGATGAGGGCATATACGTCAGATTCGCAGCCTTGAGGGATACGACGGTGGTGGCAATGACAGGAGGGTGGCTGTTACTGCCTGGGGCGGCAGAGCCAAGGTAGCTAGAGTCTAAACAAAGGTTGAGATCCTGAGGTCGGACGGGCCTAGACAGTGCCACTACTACCCTGTCGTCTAAAGGAGACGGAGGCATGAGGAGGCTGAAAACTGGCAATTGAAGAAGAACTCAAGACAGTCTGTAAAGAAGGGGAGGGGGAAAGAAAGAATAAAGTCACGTGACACAACAGGCAGTCTGATCCAAAACCTAGGAAAGGTCTGTGCATCCCTCTGAGTGAAGGTGTCCTAAGGGCCCTTTATCATGCCACTCTCCAAGCCCGAAACTCATTTTTAGAGATTCGAAGACAATGTCAACCTGAGGCCCCCCACCTATATGGTGACTAAGTCTTGGGTTCCACATACGGTCTACACAAATGTTGATGAACAACCTCTCATGGACCTACATCGAAGTTCAGCCTCGGAGAAAGTACAAGTACAGAGAATCAGAAAAGCTGAAGACAGAAAAGAAGGCTCTTAAGAGGCATCTATTTCTGGGCTTCATCTCCTGGGCAGAAGCATAGTGCAACCATCTGAGAAAGACCCATTTGTCCACCCTTGCATACTTTCAGTTTAATTCCTTCACCCACTGCAAAGGCAAGGGAATGACCATGAGCGATGGCACGGCTCACTGAAATATACAGCAGCTAAATATACATCAGGGGTTGATGGCAACTTTCTGCGAATCAGAATGAAAGTATCCCCCAAGTGAATCTCTTTAACTAGGAGCTATTCTTGCTTCGAATTCCTTTGAAAAGCACAACACAGTCATATTAAAACCTCCCATGTTTCCTGTTAGTCTCTTATAAATTAATCTGCATATCCCCTTTTGTTACAAATGAAACATCCTGAAACAAAGCCTCAATCAAGAAGCCAGGTCTGGTAACCCCCCAACTCTGGCAGATCCATCACCCTTTGCTCCTTTGCTGCCCACCTCAATCCCCCTCTCCCCCGCCCACACTCCTGCCTTTAAGAAAAGGGCCACTTTGACTGCCCACTCCTTCAGTTCCCTAGTGGTACAGACTATGCATCTCAGACCTTCTCTCAACGGGAGGCAGCCACTGTGTTTATTTCAATCCCTTACAGAAAGACCCCTGCCCCTTGAAGAGGATGAATTCCATAGAAAGGACTTCCCAGTTAGCTGGTCCCTGTTAAAGGGGGCAGTGAGGTGTTGCCCACTGGGTCCACCTCCTGTCACCTGAGAGGGTGCCTGCAAAGGAAACAGTTCCTTCCTTCCCATAGGCACAGGGGCACTCTACAACGCGACCCTACAGGCTCCCCTTCTATTAGACATACTCAGAGAAAAGAAACCAAACCCCATGCAAGAGTCGCTCACCTAAACGAACTTCAAGAGGGAAAATGTCATCTATTATCTGTCTATACACGACTGTCACCATTCTCTGACACAGAGCCAAAGTGTCACAGGCGGAATCCACACAGGCGCGCACACTCATACAGACAGGGACAGGCACCCGACACGTCCACAGATCCCCACCGACTCACGTTTCTCTCACCCACCTTTGGATTGGAGAGAAGGATACAGCCCGGTTCATCTCTCCTGTCCTCCCACCCCTTCCCTGCCCCCTCTCCTCCCTCCCTCCCTTGCGTAGTATTTTTTTGAAGAGCAAGTACTATTCCAGAAGCTATAACTGTTTCCCAGCTGGACCAAGCGATGAAAGTCTTTGCTACTGTGTTATTAGGTAGGGTACGTCCCAGGATCAACAGCCCATTTCCTCTGTGAGGGACGCATAAGCCTGTTCGCGGAGACACAGGCTGGGACCCCCCCCCCCCTCCACACGGAGTGCGCGGCTGGAGCGCTCGCTCTCTCTCTCTCTCTCTCTCTCTCTCACACACACACACACACACACACACACACACACACACACGGAGTGTATAAAGAGATCTGCATCCCTGCAGCAGAGGGTCAGGCGTATATATTGCCCGTGAAAGCATCCAGACCGGCCCAGGAAACCTCCCAGAGAAACACTATGCTATCCCCTCTCCCTTGCTAGTCGTCCTTCCACCTCTGGACAGGGGCTAGAAAGAAAATTAAGTCGTTAGAGAATGCTACTTCCCCACTTCTGGGCGCTTATTCCCCCTCGCAATACAGCGCCACTAACAAGCCCCAGGCATTTAAAACTGCCGCAAAGCATCCCAACAAACCTCATTTTTTCTTCTCCCCAAATCCAAGTAGACTGCAGGGAGAGTAAACGCACAGGGCAGCGTGAGCCAACAGCCGGAACCCTATAACCTCACCTGCTGTGGCTCCCCCGTGAGCATCGCATCACACACACACACACACACACTCACACTCACACTCACCGCCTTACACTCCCAGGCTCTCAGGAGTAGCCGCGGTGACTTCCACTTACTTCATAAATAAGTGTAGCCCTCCACCATCTGGCGCTCCGCTTCAGCTAAGGCTTCGCCCATTCAGCCCCCATTCACTTGGCTTCATTGATCTCCAGCAGCAACATAGTTACTTTCTCTTTTGCTACACTGTAAATGTAAGATTCTGGGGGGGCGGGCCGGCTGCCGACCGACGGCACGTTGGGCCAATAGCAATCCGGAGAAAGCGGACCGCTACCTCACAGCGGCCCGCGGCCAATGGACAGCCTCGGGGGAGGAGCCGGGGGCGTGGCCTCGTCTCTTTAAGGAGGGTTTATCCGACGCCGCTCCGGGTCCACGGTGTTTCAACGCGGGCGGTGATGTCATTGGCAACCAATCAAAAACTTAAAAGGGCCAGCCGGGGCCCGCGCGGAGCAGCTGCTCTCTATTTACATGTAAACCGAACGGGCTGGAGGCAGTTAACCCTTTCTGGGGCTGAAGTGTCAATGGGCCAAGCTCGCCGCTCCAGCTTACAACTGGCTCTGTCCCTTTGCCCGGACCCCTCGGAGTCCCCCTAGCCCGGGGGGCAGATCGCGCTTTCTTTCTCCTTCTTACTCGGGACGGAAGATCAAAAGTGTCGAAGTAACTTTCTAAAGGCAAGAAACAAGAACGGTCGCCGACCCCAGGGGGAAACCGGGTTCACCGAGTCGCTCGAGTATTTTGACAAACCCTAACCCGAGATTCACAGACGTCGCCGAGCCTCCTGCGGTGGGACCGACGTGAGCGCGCGGCCAGCGGCGTCGCTTCTGCCCCCGCCCGCGAGCGCCCGCCACGCGCGGGGGGCCGGAGCCCGGGCGCAGCTGGCGAGTCGCCGGCGGTACCCGAAAGCGAGGCCCGCCCAGCCCAGCTGCGCCCCGTGTCTTCGGGCCGCCCCTCTCGGCTCCGCGCCGCCGGGAAGCGTCGGCCGCCCGCCCGCAGATGTCGCTGCCCTCCGGCTGCCCTACTGCTACCCGGCGCGGCCGTGGTGCGGCGCCCTCCGGCTCGCTTCTATCTGCGCCCCGGTCACGCCCCCGCTGTCCCCCGCTGTCCCCCGCCCGCTTCCCTGGGCTCGGCCCGGAGCGCCAAGGCGGCACTGTGGAGGGCTGCTCAGAGGCGGCTCCAGAATCGGCGGGGAGCGAGCCCACTAGGCCCGGCGTCGCGGTGCTCGCCACGCGCTCGCCACACCCCCGGGGCCGCGTCTCCCGCCCGCCGCGCAAGGTCCCCGCGCCTGGCCTTCCGCCCGCCTTCCCCGCGCCCTCGCCAGCCGCCCCGCCACCCCGCAAGGCCCCAGGCGAGCCGAGGACAGCCAGCCCGGCGTTTCTGGAACACCGCCGCTGGCGGAAAGGAGCTGGAGCTGAGCGTGAATAACCAGATGCAGTGTAGCCAGCGGAGCGTCGAGGAGGCGATGCCAACCCCTGGGTTTTCCAGACCTTTTAACTTTCTTTTTTTTTTTTTTTTGGCCGCCCGCGGGGTGGCCAGCAGAGCCACCCATCCAGAGGAAGAGTGGGGGGCGAGGCAGGCTGGCTTGCGCCTGGGCGCGAAAATATCAGGGAAACTGCCGGGAAAGTTGTGATGGGGTACGCAGAGGAGTGGAGATGACAAGATGAACTGCGGAAAGCCAACATCAGAGAACCGCAAAGAAATAGAGCTTTTCCTTTTCCCTCTCCTGTCTCAGAGAGACTGAAGCAAAGGAGTTTAATAATGACAATGGAGTACACTATATTTGGAGCACTGGAATATTTGGCTATGAGTTTTCTCTCTTACTAGATTGAAGGTGTTTGGAGACATACTTAAGGTTCCAGGCCTCTTAAGTAAACTAAGTGTCAGCAACATATTCATATAATTCCTTTAAGTGCAGATCTGAAATCAGAAGATGCCAAATGATGGCCCGCGACACACTCAGAGAGCTGCTAAAGAGAAATCAATCCCCTTGGATTCCTCGGGGGATTGGGGGGGGTATATGTATAATTTTTATGTATATGTATACACATATGCAGTCCAGCTTTCACACCCATGTTTCCATGTAGAGTAAATGCATACAATCATCTTTAAAAGAAAAGGGTTTTGTGTAGCCCTTTTTGCATTCACACACCAACACACATACATGTTCACTCCCTTAATGATGACTAATGAGTACTTAGAGGACACCTTTTGGTCCTTATACCTTGGGGATCAGCAGGTCCTGGCCAAGGAATTGGTTCTGGGTAATTTCATGGAAATCAGAAAGGAAGTTCCCAGAGAGTCTACCTGGATCTATTTGGAGCTGTAATAGCTTGCCTTTCCCTAACCATGGACAATTATTGAAAAAATGTTCACTAATTTAGGGTCAGGAAGTTCTGGGTATAAGTCCTGATTCTGACTCTCATCTGTAGTGTTCATTCAGACTCACTGTGTTCATTTATTTATCTGCAAAATAGTAACATCCCTGACCAGAAGGAAAAGAGAAAAGTCCTGGTGGGAGTGCTGGGGGAGGGAGGTTGCACAGGAGGGGACACTTTGATGACTCTGATGATGAAAGGCATTCAGTAAAAAAAAGCATTGTCTTTGCTTCCAGAAACTGGGTGCCTCTGTTTAAAAGCACTTGTGATCTGTAGATTATGAATTCACTGTTAATGCCTCACTATCTAAGCCCAACAAAGTAGGGATTTATACATTTGCAGAAGAGTTTATAACAGCTTTTCCCAGAGACCCAGAAGGGGAATGTCACTTCAAAAACAAATTTAACTCATTTAATGAGATAATTATTTTATTATAGTTTCAAACTAGTGGATTATTATAATTTAGTTGACTAAGAGTTGAAGCCATCCAAGCTGAAAAATTAGGAAAAATGGCAAAATTCCTCACTATTTATCAAACTTGAAACATGGAAGAATTACCAGATCATTAACATATGCAAACATGTAATTTTTTTTAATTAAGCATCTCTAAAGGTATAGCTTATGTTCAAATTATAGAGTGGTAGAAAACAGATTACAGATGGCTATTTTCACAGTCGTTATACTTTTGAGCTTCTTTTGCACAAAAAGAGGTGATTTTGTTTCTTTTATTTTGTTTTGAGTCATAAATGTGAAAACACTATATGAAGTACTGCCCTTAGATTTAAATTTGTAATACCAGCCAGCCAATGGCTATGAACCTGATCTGTATACAAATTGCCAGCAAAGCCTTAATGTTCAATTTTAGTCCCAAAGAAAGAGCAAAGCATCTTCACTGCATTTGAGTGTTCTAATATGATTATGCTGAACCACATTTTTGTTCCAACAAACAACATGAGGAAAATACTGTTTTGGTGGAAAGCACTATGTGTTAAAGCCAAAAGATGAAGATAACAAGCCAACATATAGATATAATGTGGATAATTTGAAAAAAAATGTATTAATCAAAGACTTCCTTGATGTGTCCTCAAATGGATAAGTGTGTAGGATAATGGCAGAAGGTAGGGGTGGATGTGAGAACTGGGTTTTCAAAGTAATCCTCAAGGTCAAGGTGGATTCCTGGAGTTACTAAAATTAAGACAGAGAAAAACTTAAAATAAACTTAGAAACAATACATCACAGGGTAAAGGTGGTAGTAAATTACCAAGAAGTGGGGAGTGAGCTGAGAGATAGAAAGATGAGGTGTCCAAGGAGCTGAGGTCATTGAGGCCAGCCTGGGGAAACATCCTGAAACACATTCCAGGCCCAGAGAAGGGCTGGTGAGAAGGATCCCGTGGAAGAGGTGGCCACTACTGTGTTGGTTGGGTAGTGGAAACAGAAGCCAGCCCCTCTGCTCATCTCACTCTCCGTGAGTTTGGACACAAGGACGCCTGCAGATCTTTCTCGCTAAACTCATGGCTAATTTGCACCTGTGACTCTGGAAAAGGCTCTGAGCCAGGGAAAGGTTCTAGATCTGCGTTTTCCAGTACGGTAGCCATTTGCTTCAGGGGCCTACTGAACACT
Source organism: Taxidea taxus jeffersonii (assembly GCA_003697995.1). Taxonomy (NCBI): domain Eukaryota; kingdom Metazoa; phylum Chordata; class Mammalia; order Carnivora; family Mustelidae; genus Taxidea; species Taxidea taxus. Next base: position 20,347 of record RCUC01085362.1, read on the forward strand.
TGCAATGTGGCAAATATGAACTTAAATGTGCTGCAAATTTAACATACATGCGGGATTTTGAAAACTGCATGTTAAAAAATGTACAATATCTCAATTATCTTTATGTCAAGTACATGTTGAACTGTTTGGATATATCAGGTTAATATAAAACTTTTTTTAAAAGGTTTCATTTTTTTATCTGAGAGCAAGAAAGAGAACACGAGCAGGGGCAAGGGGTGGAGAGGGGCAGAAGGACAAGCAGATTCCCTGCTGAGAAGCCTAAGATCATGACCTAAGCGAAAGGCAGACATTTAACTGACTGAGCCACCCAGGTGCCCTCAATAAAATATGTTAATGGAATTAGTTTTACCTGTTTCTTTTTGCTTCTTAGAATATGGCTATTAGGAAATTGGAAAAGACTTACACACTTTACATCTTTTTGCGTGCAGTGTTGTTCTAGAGCCTATAATCCTGCCTTTGATTTGAGGTCACTTTGGGGCCAAAGGCGCCAGAACCACCGAATGTTAGAGTCAAAGCAGACTTGGCCAGGGGAAGGGTAAAGTAAGAGTCGGGGGGGGGGCGGGGTGTGAGCTGGAGGAGCTCTGAGACCATGCTACCAACCCCCAACCCACACTTGAGATGTATTCTTCTATTCCTGAGACTCCGAAGTAAGAGTTCACCTGAAGAAAGGACTCTCCTTAGTATTTTGTTGTGTTGTTGTGTTTTGTTTTGTTTTTTTTTAAGATTTTATTTATTTATTTGACAGACAGAGATCACAAGTAGGCAGAGAGGCAGGCAGAGAGAGAGGAGAAAGCAGGCTCCCTGCTGAGCAGAGAGCCCAATGCGGGGCTTGATCCCAGGACCCTAGGATCATGACCTGAGCCAAAGGCAGAGGCTTCAACCCACTGAGCCACCCAGGCACCTCTGTGGTGTTTTGTTTTACTCCTGGCCCATCATTTTACCTGTAAGGCAACTGGAGGCCCAGGGAACGGAGATGACTTGACTGAAGCCATCCTTGACCTTAGGACTTGACCTCAACTTCATTTCAAGGTCCACCATGGCCTCTACAGTAAAGTGACTGACCTCTTGGGGAATTAATAAACTCCCTATTTCAACTAAGGCAAGCTGGTCCCTCTCCAAGCACTTAGCTTTTCCTCCCCTTCCACTCATCCTTCCATTTGTGGCCTCAGAAATGCCTCCTGCTCTTTGTCAAAAAAGAATTCTGGCCAGGCCCGCATGTGTGGATCATTGACACAAACTTCTTTTCTTTATGAAAATACCAAACAAAGAACTCACTGGCAGTTGGTTTCTAGCAATGTGTTGCTCTGGGATGGATGGCCTATTATTATTATGTGTTGCTACATCAAAGACTTCACATTCTCCCCTCTGCCAGGCTGAGCAATCATTTTCTCATTAGAAGATGCTGTCAGACCCACAGCCGCTCAACCCCAGGAGGCTGTGACTGAGTACTGACCTCAGTGCTCAGTGAAGGGACCTCCTGGGATGCCCAGGCAAGCAGAGGTAAACACACCCTCTAAGCATTTCCAAAGCCCCACCTGGGCCAGGTCTAATGCAAAGGAATTACTCTGACATCCTGAGATCTTTTAGTGGCTCACAGCTGTAGGGCTCCCAGATAGAACGAGCTCCTTCACACGGCCCAGTGTGTCGTACTGTGCCTTACTGATCTTTACAAATTAAACAGGGACTGAACCATCTTTAAAGATCTGGCATTTGGAAAAATAATAATAACGGGTTTCCCTCTGGGCCCAGCGCTGCTGCACGGGACTGGCAAGCATTAACTCTCTTAAAGCTTCACGTTCACATTGCCGCTCTACATAAGTACTACTTTTATCAGCCCTAACTGAAAGACGAGGACACAGAAATACCGGCAGGCGAAGAATCTGCCCCGGCTCACACAGCTACAAAGCAGCAGAGGCAGCACTGGAACCCAGACGGTCCGGCGCCAGAACATCTGCTTTTAACCATTACATGTGATTTAATTCACTCTCTCTGTGATTTTATAAACTTCTATCGTATCCCCCTCCACCTCCTGACTGCCAGCGTATTTTTTTAATTGCCTCTTTGTGAGAATACGCTGTTTTTTTCCTCTGCTTTCTCCTGAACCGCTTGGAGTCCCTTCTGTCCTCACAGGGTCTCACTCGCTGCCGGATCCTCCACATTCCGGATGGGGTCAAAACCTCCACTTCCGTTTCCAGAATCCTGAATAGCGCTCCAAACTTGGTCAGTGTTTTTGGTCGCTGCTGCAGGCAGCAAGGGAAAGCCTAGGACAGCTCTGTTACCCAGACCTGGACTAGTTCACCGTCCCATCCCCGAGCCAGGCACCAGAGCTGGCACGGAGTGGAGCGTGAGCTCAGGAAGTTCCCAGGGAATGAAGAAAATGAGCACATGAATGAATGGAACATTTTTCTTACGCATACCCTTGCGCTGTTTTTCCCTAGATGCACACCTAGCTCGTCTGATGCCTTTGAAGCTACCGATCTGGGCCTTCCGCCATAGGAAGAAGTTAAGGCACCTCTGAAGTCCCTAAGTCCAGCCTTCTTATAAATTACTTATGCAGATATTAACCAAATGTCTATCCCCATGGAGCCCCATTGCTTGGGCATGCCTTTGTTTGCTTACCATATTCTCCCCCTTCATAGCTTAACTTCAATTTCTGTTTCTCCTGGCTTCTACACAAATATCAACACCTTTCTCATTACCATCCATCTCATCATGATCCGTATCATACTCGAATTCTGCATCTGTCAGCACTCGGCACTGTGATCGTCTTCCATGCTCAGGAAAATTTCACCCTTCTTGTTTGCTGAGTTTTAGCAGAAGGCAGGCATGCTCCTTTTCTCTTTCAACATCTTCCCTTATTTAGTGTTCAAATGCATCTGTTTCCATGTGCTCCTCTTCCAGTCGGGCAGCTCGGCCAGTGTTTATCTTCCAGCATGTGACTGATGCTGATGAATAGCTTTTTTCAGAAAGAGGCATTTCATCCAGACCCGTGCCTGGAAGCCCGCAAGTTCTTTGTCCTACTGGGAGTGGGTAATGTGCTCTTAAAAACATGCTGTTCCGGCTCTGGACTAGACAGGGAGCAATGACCTGAGAAGTCCTGTTTCTAGTGTTCGGTGAAGGTGGCCCACATCCTCTTAGGCACCCAGCATAAGGTGTTCATTGTTGCCCCTGATTTACGCAGTGGATAAAGCAACCACTTTAGAATTACATTCTCGGCTTGCAAGCACTAAGAATGTACAAATGTGGCAGAAGCGTCCTTTTCTGGGTGAATTGAAGTGTCTACTGTGGGCTGAGTACTAAGCCCGTGGGAACACCCGGGCACGTCATAGATGCTCAAATGAATGAAGGTCAGGTCAGGTTCTGCCAACGCAAGTTATTCACAAGAGTAAAATCCCCGTTGAAGTTGACTAGATTTGTAGTTCAAGTAGGCATCTGAGAGAAGAAGAAAATGTTATCGATGCCATAAACTTCCAGTTCACAAGAAATTCAGAATTCAAAGAAGATAAATAGATCAGATCAGAAGGTAGCCACACAGAGCTGGCGTTGTGCATCATTCATCTGCCAAAGCATGGAGCCTGGAACAGGTGCTTGAGGGACACCTTAAGATGTATAATTCACAAGGAATTCTTAGCCACCTCCAATGCTGCATTTTGCAATTCCAATTCCTAGGAACTAGCAAAATGGATACTACTGGATAAATTACTACACTGAACTTCAAATTGGATTCGTAACAACAACCAGTCCAATGAAGTGTTTTCTCTACATCTTCACAGCGGATTTGAAGTCCCTTTTCCGTGCACCATCCCAATCCTCGTGCAGTACATGAATTCTCCAGGATGTGGATAAAGAAGTTAGACACTTAGACATTTTGCTCATCAAGATCATCCAGCCTATTCTACCAATGGTTGCTTCCAGCCCATCTAGTACTTCGGACTACTTTCCAGAAGCTCAAACTTTTGCTTCCCCACTTTCTGCCTTGAATCATCAAAATTAGTTGTGGAAGGAAAAAGAAAGGACCAAAAGAAGGAAGGAGAAAAGGCAAAAGGAAGACAGAAATAGCTGGGAATTTTTGTTCTGTTTATAATTTTTTTTTTTACTTGTACTTTTGACTGCAGAGTTGGGAAGCATATACTTGGGCAGAGAGAGAGCAAAGAGTGGACAAGTAGAGGAAATGTTGCTGATTCCAGACATTTTTGTTTTCATAAGGAAAGCAGGTGGGAACAGAATCTGGCCACAGCAAGTGGTTTTGAATGCTTGGCCGCCAAAACCCATGGTGGCCCTGACGCTGAGCCTGGCGGTCCCCAGCAGATACTGGGCCCCCGCACCTGGGCTGGGAAGGAAGCCATAGGGCTGTTGGTCTTGATGCATCTCTCTGGGAGGCAGCTCTGATGCAGGCAGCAACAGTCTGCTCCTGTGCCTAGCTATTGGGCCTCGAGGATGAAAGCATCTAGTCCCCGCCCTCTGGGAAAGCTGAACCAAGGGACATTGTAGGATGTTCAAGTGCATGCCCAGAGCCACTGTATTCGAACCCAGGACAAGTTTCTCTGATCCCACAGTATGAGGAGCAGATTGTGCCTCTCTCCTCTGAAGGCACAGAGCTTTTCCTTCTGTGTGTTTAAGCTACTGTGATCTTCGCCTCTGATGATTAATTTCATGTGTCAACTCAACTGTGCTACGGTGCCAAGATAGCTGGTCAAACATTATTCTGGATATCTCTGTGAGGGTTGTCTTTTGGATAAGACTGACACTTAAACTGATGGACTCTGAGTGAAGCAGATTATTCTCCATAATGTGCGTGGGTGGACCTCATCTAATCAGTTGAAAGCATCAAGAGAATAAAGATTGATCTCCCCCAGAGAAGAGAGAATTCTGCCAGCAGCTGGCCTTCGCACTTCAACTGCAACATGGGCTCTTCTTAGGTCTCTAGTGTGCCAGCCCATCTTGCAGATTTTGGACTTGCCAGCCTTCTTAATCAATGAATCAATTCCTTAAAATAAATCTCTCTATGTATACATACATACACTCTTTGATTCTATTTCTCTGGACAACCCTGACCAATATACACCTTTCTTTCCTTTTATGGACAAAGCAGAGGAAAGCCTGGTAGATGCACATTGTCCTCACATGTTGACACATCTCCTCACCTGTCCTGAATTACTAAAGACACACTCAACTGAGTGACTCTTTATCTGAGTGTCTTAATGTCCTAGAGTTTAAAGCTGGTGAAAGGGTGATAAGGATACACTCAATAAATCCAAGATAGGAAATCTTTTTAAAAAAATTAATATAAGGTAGGATAACTGATACAGAAGGAAAATGAACATCCCACCCTACCCTGCCCCACCCCCTATAATTTATGAGGAAAACACAGAAAATCCCAGTGAGGCTTCTGGCTTTGGATTCTAAAGCAATCGAGAGACTGGAAAGATAAAAATAAATTATGTTCCTGAGATCCCTATTTGTGTCCATTTAGCCTGAAGGAAGAAAAATATGGATATGTTTGCTTTCCCCCAAATGCATATTTAATCTTTACTAAACATCTTGAAATTGGAGCTTGTCAAGAGTTTCCATAGTAAGTATAGATTACTTTCCCAATTTTCTCTCACCTATTAAGAGACATTTTAAAACACAGAACTAATGTTGCAGTTACTTAATTCTTGTTTACTTCTGCTTGTCTAAGGTAATTGACATCCAGTTGGATCATTAAAAGATCTCAGCATAGGAGCCTTGCGTGGACTTCTCAAAATGAGGAGGTCACAGTTTACAAAACCACATCAGAGATGAAAGTGTCCTCTATTTCTGCAGCTGCACAGATTCCCTGGCTCTTTCCTTTCTCAGGAATGTGTGAGGAGCTTGACTGCAAATCTACAACTCTGCTTCATCCTCCCCAGTTTCTAGCAGACTGGAAGCCTGTTCTCTAGACCAGAGCTTCTCTACCTCTAGGTTCACACAGATCACCAGGGTTTCTTATAAAAATGCTGGCTCTGATTCAGTAGGTCAGGGGTGGGATCCAAGATTCTACATTTCCTAATGCACTTCCCCATGATTTTGAAGGAGCTGATCCACAGATCACACGTCTGGACCTAGACTATCCAATTCAGTAGCCACCAGCCACGTGTGGTTTTTGAGCATTTGATTTGGGGTTAGTCTACATTAACACTGTAAGTGTAAATTACATACCAGGTTTTAGAGAGTCAGTCAGAAGAATAAAATATCTCATTAATAATTTCATCTTGATTACATGTTGAAATAATATTTTAGAAATATGGGGTTAGGACACCTGGGTGGCTCAGCTGGTTCAGCGTCTGCCTTGGACTCGGGTCACGATCTCAGGATCCTAGGATAGAGCCCCACATCGAGATCTCTTCTCAGTGGGGAGCCTGCTTCTCCCTCTCCCTCTGCCTCTCCCCCAGCTCAGGCTCTCTCTTGCTCTAGCGTGCTCTCTCTCTCAAATAAATAAGTAAAAATCTTTTAAAAAATATAATGTTCAATAAAATATAATTACTTTCACTTTCTTCACTTGCCTTGACTTTTTTTAAATGGAATTACTAGAATTTTTCCAGTTACATAGATCGTTTTCATTTGTGGCTTGTATTAAATGTCTGTTGGAGAGTTCTGCTCCAGATCAACAGAGCTGGCCCTAGTCATTTTTGTAAGGCAGCGAATTCCCTACTCTTTTGGTTCCTTTCAACAGGCATTGAATTCATCTCTTTTTACTTTTTGAGAGAGTGTTGGTGGGGGGTGGAGGGTGCAGAGGGAGAGAGAGAACCCCAAGCAGCTTCCAACTTCAGTGTGGAGTCCAACAGGGGGCTCGATCGCAGGACCCCAAGTTCACAACCTGAGGCAAAATCAAGAGTTGGACATTCAACCGACTGGCTCCCCCAAATCCATCTCTTGATCCATCTCATGGCTCTCAGATCTGATGTGGTGGTACGGGTCCTGGCATCCCTCTCCCCACCCCTTTTGAAGATGGCTCATCCGACCGCTTGGCTATCTTGGGTCCTATCAGTCAGGGTTAGACCTAGCCCCAAATGACACAGAAACACCCTCGAAAAATCACTATTGGGGCTTTCGTATTCCCCCCCAAAGTCTGTGACATACACAGGCACTTTATAAGGAACCAAGTCTCTTAGCAAAAAGAGCACGGGCTTTAAAACCAAGAGATGCTGGAGTTTAATTTGATCACCTTCTTAATTAGTTAATCCAATAAACGACTCTGGGCCTTTTAGGTGCTAGGGATTCCTGGTGAAACAAAAGTAACACCTTCTCTGCCCTGCAGAGCTTAAAGTTTAAGAGAAAACAGGCATTAAGCCAGAAAGCATATGAATAAACAGACCACAAAATACAAAGCCAGCCTTTCTTGTTTTCATGTGTGAACCTTCCTTATCCCTTCTGAGCCTCGGTTTGGTTTTTGGAATGGAGATAAAAGCACCCGCTTCCAGGGGTTTGTGAGCATTAGAAACAGCGATGACATCTGTGCAGCTAGCATCGTGCCCAACACAGAGTAGGTGCTCAGTGACCAGCTGCCCGCTGGCTAAATAAAAATGAGCAGCCCGGATCATATTTATTTGTTGGCCTATTTATATGCTGCCCTGTAGTGGGTAAGTTTATGTGTCAACTTGACCGGGACGTGGGGTGCCCGGATAGCTGATAAACATTATTTCTGGGTGTTTCCAGAAGAAATTAACATTGGAACCAGCAGATAGAAAAGAAGATAGTCCATGACTTCGGGGGTGGTATCATCCAATCCATTGAGGATCTAAATGGAATCAAAAGCTAAAAAAGAGCTAATTTCTCTCTTCCCCACCTCGTGGATGTCAGAGCTTCTGGTTCTCTGGCCTCAGACTCCAGGACTTACACCAATGACCACCCCGCACCCCACCACAAGGTGGATTCTCAGGCTTTTGAACTTGGACTGAATTATATCACAAGCTTCCCTGGGTCCCCAGCTGCTCAGCCTCCTTAACTCTGTGAGCCAATTCCTATAATAAATCTCCTCTTCAATATATCTAAATATGTCCCATTGGTTCTGTGTCTCTGGAGAGCCCCGGCTAACACACTGCCTCATCACACAAAGCGTTTGCGCTAACTGGTTAGGCTGTTGTCCCATTGCAGCTGGTAGGGGAACTCAACTCAAACTTCTTGACATGTCCCCAATCAATTCTTGGCACATAAAAAACATTCAATAAACATTTCTGGAATCAAACTACACGGGGAACAGACCCTTTGTGAGAGCCCTAGCACAAATCTCCTCATTTGCAGAAGATGCCTAGAAGCCAGAGTTGTTGCAGCTTACCCAAGAACACACTTTCAGTAATCCCTCTGGAAAAGAAGACACTGGTCTTATCTGCTAGGCACCTATGGACAGAGAAGAGTTCATGGAAGGGCAGCCGGAGAAGAGAAGGGGCACTGGGAAGAAAGAAGACAGGGGGAGCAGGTTGCCGAGAGGCAGGGAGGGGGAGGGGAGGAAGTGGACACTATGTCAAGGATTCCAGTTTCAGGAGGTTTGGCGATTAAGAAAAGGAGGGAGCCAAGAGCTCCATGGACAAAGCCCCAGCACCGGGGGGCAGCGGGGGTGTCCTGTTTTGTTTTAGAACAGGAGAGGTGGACACAGTAGAGGCTGACCTGATTTGCTGGTTGAAACGAGGTATAGACGATACAAGAGAGGAAGAGAGCAGCTGTGACCCCTAAGCCCAAGCAGGAGGATGGGTGAATGGGTCGGCAGAACGGGGGCAATCAGCAGCCTTAGAAGGTAAGGGGGCGTCTTGGTTTCTGAGATGAGAAGGGAGCATGATAAGCATTCCGTATGGTGAGAGGAGGGAAGGACATGCTGGGAGGTGAAGAGGGCAGCATACACTGATGTTCTGCCTGGACTTCCAGCTCAGACTCTCCTGAATTTACAGTCCAGACCCAGGCTCTCGAAGTCTGGTCTGTGACCAGTGCCGGACCACACACTGTCTGTTGCTGCTCTAAATTCAGAGAAAGAGTTTTGTGCCCGAATGTAAATAAACAACATTGCTTAATACACTGTTCGGTTCAACTGAATGTTTTCCTCTGTCTGAAAGGAGCAGAGCATTAATTTACCTTCTGGTTGGGCTCGTTTTCTCATCACAGTGCACAGAGAAGGCACTTTTGGGTAACACTGGTCTGCACGGTCTCCTGCTGACAATTCAGTCTGAATAACCCCACAGACACCTCTTACAAGACTGAATTCAGCGCCTTAGCTCCCCAACTTGCTCCACTCCTCCGCTGTCTTCCTCAGTGAGTTGTTGTCTCCTTCCGACCAGGTCTCCAAGCCAAATGTCAGGGAGGGTATTTTATCCCACACTCCCCTCTCCAACCTTAACCAGTCATTCATCAGCCCTGTGGATAACCCCCCCCCCCCCCC